>VWZI01008278.1:1826-15573 GCA_013396835.1 Psilopogon haemacephalus
AGCAACTGTGTGCTGGGCTGCAGCAAGAGCAGCTGTGGGCAGCAGGGCAAGGGAGGGGATTGTGCCCCTTGGCTCTGCTCTCCTCACACCCCACCTGCAGCACTGTCTGCAGCTCTGCAGCCCCCAGCACAGGAAGGACATGGAACTGCTGGAGAGAGTCCAGAGGAGGCCACGAAGATGAATAGAGGGATGGAGCAGCTCTGCTCTGAGCACAGGCTGAGAGAGTTGGGACTTTTCAGCCTGGAGAAGAGAAGGCTTCGAGGAGACCTTAGAGCAACCTTCCAGTATCTGAAGGGGGCTGCAGGAGGGCTGGGGAGGGACTGTTCACAAGGTCTGGTAATGACAGGAGGAGGGGGAATGGGTTCAAACTGGCAGAGGGGAGATTTAGACGGGATGTTAGGAGTAAGTAATTTACAGTGAGGGTGGTGAGACACTGGCACAGGTTGCTTGGGGAGGTTGTGGCTGCTCCCTCCCTGGAGGTGTTCAAGGCCAGGCTGGATGAGGTCTTGAGCATCTTGATCTAGTGGGAGGTGTCCCTGCCTATGGCACAGGGGGGGTTGGAACTGGCTGATCTTTGAGGTCTCTTCCAACCTAAACCATTCTATGACTCTATGATTTCTCCTCCCTGGCCATTTCTGGTTTGCTGTCCCGGCCATTTGCTGCAGTTCCTGAAGTGCAGCTCTCGGATGATCAGTGGGTGCAAGAGGAGAGAGGCTCACTCTCATCAGCGTAAATTGATTATGGGATGTATGTGCACTGGGGCAAACAGCATTAGCAAATGTAAATAGGAAGCCTGATGCAGGAAGGAGCTGGGAGAGGAGGAGGAGGAGGAAGCACTTAGCCATTTTGTCAGAAGTCACAAATGAACTCCGCCGTAGCCAGGGCTGAATTAAAAAGAGATCTGAGCACAAAGTGCCTCCCGTTCACATGCTTGAAGTATGGAGGGGGGAAAGAAAAGATCTAATTATAATCTTCTGATGCACAGCCCAGTAGGCTCTGGCACCCTGAGAAGGAAGCAAGGGCTGAAGTTAAGGATCTACGCTTGTTTTCCACTATTTATTTTATAGGCAAGCAAACACCATTCCCAAAGAACTTTGTTGTTTGGGTTTTTTTGTTGTTTTTTTTTTTTTTTTCTCTCTCTCTCTTTGTGTGCCTTCTTTTCTCTTTTGAAGACTGTTTGCTTCACAACTACAGGGGGAGGGGGGTGAAAAAACTAAAAATCAAATCAAAGTCTTCTGGGCAAAAGCAGAAATATCCATTTTGCCTTGCTGCTGTCTCTTGTCCTGGCTGCCAGCAATTCCTCCTGCAGTTACAGACCCTTGCTTGCATTCTGATTTTTATTTTTTTTTCCCCAAAGCCTTTTTCCCAATTACCTGGGAAATCTCTGGAATTCTTTAATTTATTTGTTTGTTTTCCACTGGGTTTGCCCTTTCTGCAGCGCTGTCTTGGAGCTGTGCCCTACAACATGGATGATCTTTGAGGTCCCATTCCAACCTAGACCATTCTACAATTCTGTGATTATTTAGTTTGAAACAGAGGAGGCTGAGGGCAGAGCTCATTGCTGTCTGCAGCTACCTGAAGGGACATTGTGCAGAGGCTGCTGCTGAGCTCTGCTCACAGCTCACTGAAGATAGAACCAGTTGGGGAAGAGCCTGGAGAATAAATCTGATGAGGAGCAACTGAGGGAGCTGAGGATGGTTGGTGTGAAACAGAGGAGGCTGAGGGCAGAGCTCATTGCTGTGGCCAGCAGGAGCAGGGAGATTGTCCACTTGCACTCTGCTCTGGTGAGGACACATCCTGAGTGTTGTGTTCAGTTTTGGGCAATGTAATACAAGAGAGATGTGGAGGTGCTGGAGCAGGTCCAGAGGAAGAGCCTGGAGAATAAATCTTCTGAGGAGTTTTCCTCACTTTTACTCTTCTGAGTCTCTCCCCACCCCACCAGCATGGGGGCAGTCAGTCAGCAGCTGAGCTGCTGCCTGGGGTTCAGCCACAGCAACCTGCTGGCAGCAAAGCTCTCTGTGAACAGAACCCTGGACCCTTGGCTCACCAGAGGGGCTGCAGTGGGTCCAGAGGCCAATGAAGCTGGGGAAGGGCCTGGAGAATAAATCTGATGAGGGGCGACTGAGGGAGCTGAGGATGGTTGGTGTGAAACAGAGGAGGCTGAGGGCAGAGCTCATTGCTGTCTGCAGCTGCCTGAAGGGACATTGTGCAGAGGCTGCTGCTGGGCTCTGCTCACAGCTCCCTGCAGACACAACAAGGGGGAATGGCCTCAAGCTGAGGCTGGGCAGGTTTAGATTGGACATTAGGAAAGAGTTTTTTTCAGGGAGAGAGTGGTGAGGGAGTGGAATGAGCTGCCCAGAGAGGTGGTGGAGTCCCCCAGCCTGGCTGTGTTTCAGGGTGGTTTGGCTGTGGTGCTTGGGGCTGTGGTTTAATCTGAATCTTTTAGAGCAGGGATCTGGGTTGGGCTTGGTGCTCCTGAGAGGCTTTGCCAGCCTGCATGGTGCTGGGTTGCTGTGATCAGTCAAACTGATCTCCCAGGGCCCAGTGTGAGGTCCTGGGTCTGTTTTCATCTGGTACCAGTTGAAAAGCTTTGCTGGCATCAGCGTTAGACAGAGCTAATGCTGGCCTGACGCACTTTGGCCAGCGAATGGCATTTGGGACTGACTCATCCCAACCTTTCCAACCACTCTGCCAGTTTACACCAGTTGAGTGTGTGACCTAAAGCATTCTCTCTTCTGGACACCATGCTGCAGGAGGTTTTTACGTGTGGTAGAAAGATGCAGAACAAGCAGAGTTTGTCGCTGCGTTTGGGAGCGAGTTCCGAACTCCTGGAGCTTCTGGAAGGGGTAGAAGGCTCCATCCCAGCTCCCATCAGATGGACTAAGTGAGTCATTTCCAGACTAGAGGTGAAAACACGCAGAGGGAAGAGACATAAAAAAATCCCCAGGAGGATGTTAACTCCACAAACATAAAAAGAAGTTGTGATGAAAAAGGTCAGCGTGGCTGGTTGGGGGGGTGGGGGAGAGAAACATTCCAAGAGTTTTTAATAGGCAGGGCTATTATTTATTAACATCAACTGTCAGGCTGAAATGGCTGCCTGAGCCAACAGCCAAACGGCTTCAAAACCTTCAGATGCCTACATTTTGGAAGGGTATGAATAGAAGCTAAACCTCAAAGGCGCTCAGGGAATTGATTTAATGGTTTGGTTCAGCAGCGATCAGCATTACCCCTGGGGTCTAATAAGTAAACATCAGACTCTGTTGTGGTGATGAACTAAAACAATTGTCTAATGTTAGCAGTGCACTGGGGGTGGGGAGGAGGTCGACCTTTTCCATCAAGGGAAAACTAAGGTCTCTCTCTCACACACACACACATCTTTAGCTCGGAGTGTGCTACTTGCATTCCTAATTAGCCCCAAACTCCGACTGCCTTCCAGCATCCCGGGAATGTGGAGCTGGGCACCGGGGTGGGCGAGCTGCAGATTTTGTATGCAGGATATTGTTACAGAGAGTGGTGGGAAAAAAAAAAAAAAAAAATGGAGCATTTCATGGGGGTTTGTGTTATCAGGAGGTTGTGTGTAGCCCTGGCTGTGGTTTCCCTACAGGCTGAACCTGGCCTGTTTGGCAGTCTTTAATTCCGGCTGTTTGAGTCGCTCCCGATGCTCTTCCCTGACTGCTCTTCCCAAGCTGTTGGGGTAAGGCTGAGCCCAGTACAGAACCATGTGTAAAGGGTTAAGCTTACCTGGCTCTGTGTCCTGGGAGTGGTCTGACCTGCCCCTAGCTGTTGAGTTTAGCCCCCTCCCAATTCCTGCCAAGACAACTATAAAAGGGGATGGATTTCCTGACCCTTTTCCTCTTGGCTTCTCTTCTGCCTGCCTGCCCAGCACCTTGCTGCTATCTCACCACCTGCTCTCCAGCAAACACTTGGGGAGAGCAAACATTTTTTGGAACTCTAACCCACTGCATTTCACCCTCAATCCTGCATCCACCACCAACCATCAATTTCACTGCTTACTTTCAACTTCTATTCACGGGTTGTATTTTTACGTTGTGTATTCTGTCCCCTTTTTTTTAACCCTATCCTCTGTAATTCCCCTCATTCCTATACCTTGGATTTTGGTTCCTTTTCCCCCCATCCTCTGTAACTCCCCTTACCTTCTATTTATTGTTAAAGTTTACATTTTTTGAAACTTCCAGATGGAATTAAGTATTTATTGAGCTTTTGAGCTTGGGGGGGGGGGGGTGNAGAAATGTTTTAAGAGTTGTAACCCAAATATAGATAAGTCAGACAGCTTCAGACTGCTTTGGGCTGTGGTTTTGCATGGTTCCTTCTCCCTGCATTTTGTAGCTGATTCTGAATAATTCCACTAACTTCTTTTCCTACTGCTGACCCACCCTGGCTGATCTACCTTCGCCTATCTGCTGCATTAACAGAAGGTGAGATAAGATTGGGGAAGGGGGGAAAGGAGTTGGGGGTGGTTGGTTAAAACCCCCTCTTGGGGATTTTGATCTCTGGGAGGGGCTGTGGTGTTTCTGCATTACCTTTTTCACTGTATATATCTGTAAATATCTGTTACACATTGTCAGTATCTGCTTGTATATTGTGCACAGCTGTAAATATAAAGCTTCATTCCTTAAGTTCCAGCTGACTGAGTTATTTCCAAGTGTGGGAGGGCAGCTACCTGATAAAGTGCCACACCTAATACATAATTTAGTTGGAGCCCAACGTGGGGCTCAAACCCACAATCCTGGGATTAAGAGTCCCATGCTCTACCGACTGACCCTTCACACCAGAGAACCACAGAATCATCCAGGTTGCAAGAGACCTTCAAGAGCATCAAGCCCAACCACTAATCCTACTCTACCAAGTCCACTACTAAGAGACATCCCCAAACAGGTCCCTGCACATTCCAGTGTCTGAAGAGATACCTACAGTACAATCAGGGTGACTGCTGAGCCCCTGCCCCTTCTCATTGTCTGCCACATCCACTTCTCTTTCAGTTCATTTAGAAGTGAGCAGGCTGTGGCTTTGCTTTGCTTTCACACCCTGTGTGCCACGACAGGACCCTGGAGGACTCTCATAGGAAAGTGATGGAGAGAAGCACTGCACATGAAGTTTGGGGTTTTTTCTAGTGAGACTCCACCTGGAGTAGTGCATCCAGTGCTGGAGCCCCTGGGACAAGAGGGATGTGGAGATGCTGGAGGTGTGCAGAGAAGGGCCCCGAGGATGCTGAGAGGGCTGCAGCAGCTCTGCTGTGAGCACAGCCTGAAAGAGTTGGGGCTGTGCAGGCTGCAGAAGAGGAGGCTCCCAGGGGACCTTCTGGTGGCCTTACAGGATCTGAAGGGACCCACTAAAAAGCTGGAGAGGGACTTCTGAGGCTGTGAGGGAGTGCCAGGACTGGGGGGAATGGAGCAAAGCTGGAGGTGAGGAGATTGAGGCTGGAGGTGGGAAGGAAGTTGCTGAGCATGAGAGTGGTGAGAGGCTGGAATGGGTTGTCCCTGCAGGGAGGTGTTTAGGGCCAGATTCCTGGATGTGTTTGGGGCCAGGCTGGCAGAGGCTGTGGGCAGCCTGCTCTAGGGTAGGGTGTCCCTGGGCATGGCACGGGGGGTTAGGACTGGATGATCCTTCCAACCCTGACAGGTTCTATGATTTTCAACTAACTTCCATGAGGCATCCACAACTGCAGCTAATGCGATGGAAAACTCCATCACAGAGCTTGAAAAGCAGCTCTCAAGAGAAGGACCTGGGAGTGCTGGGGGACAACAAGATCCCCATGAGCCAGAAATGTGCCCTTGTGGCCAAAAAAAGGCAAATACTGTCCTGGGGGACATGAAGAAGAGGGTGAGCAGGAGGGCAAGAGAGGTTCTCCTGCCCCTCTACTCTGCCTGAAGGAGGCTACAGCTGCAGTGCTGGGTCCAGCTCTGTGCTCCCCAGCTGCAGAGAGACAGAGAACTGCTGCAGAGAGCCCAGGGGAGGCTGCAGAGCTGCTGAGGGGCCTGGAGCAGCTCTGGCAGGAGCAAAGGCTGAGAGCCCTGGGGCTGAGAGCCTGCAGGAGAGCAGCCCCAGAGGGCAGCTGAGCAATGCTCAGCAAGAGCTGAAGGAGCTGTGGGGGGCAAGAGGCTGGGGCCAGACTCTGCTGAGTGGTGCCCAGGGCCAGGCCAAGGGACAGCAAGGGGCACAAAGTGGCAGGCAGGAGGCTGCATGTGAAGAGGAGGAGAAAGTTGTTTGTTGTGAGGGTGCTGGAGGCCTGGAGCAGGCAAAAAGTGGAGGAAAAAAGAATCCCAGCAGCCATTAGGGGGTGGCAAGAGGATGGAGCCAGACTCTGCTGAGTGGTGTCCAGGGCCAGGATGAGGGCAGTGGGTACAAACTGCAGCCCATCAAGTTCCACCTAAACACAAGGAAACACTTGTTGGATGTGAAGGTGCTGGAGCAGGCTGCCCAGAGAGGCTGTGCAGTGTCCTTGTGTGCAGAGCTTCCAATCCCTCCTGGGCATTGTGCTGCTGGGCAAGCTGCTGTGGGTGCCCTGCTGGAGCAGGGGCTTGGCCTGGATGATAAGCAAATTTTCCTTCCAGCCTCCACTATGCTGGAGCTTTGGGACTCTCTGGGTTACCTGCAGGCTGCTTTACACCACTCCAGCAGCGTGCTGAGGATTTCCCTTGGTGCAGTCAGCACCTAGAGCCCTTTTCCCTTGCTCCGCAGCTGCCAGGGGTTATGAACACAAATGAGGTCCTGTCTCCTTGTTTTACAGACAGCCACACTGACAATAATTGCCACATTATTAGCAATAGTGTTTGGGTTGGCTCCCAGCATATCTAGTGGAATTTTACAGCAAATTGCTGTGTGCAAGCAGAAAGAGTAAACACAGGAGGAGGAAAAGCTCCTCAGTAAGAGCCTGGCCCGGAGTTAATTAACCTGATCACTTGTTTTGAGAGGAGAGTTGCTTTCCCCTTGTAGGCAGGCTCTCTGAGAGGCACCAGACACTCAATTTTCCTTTTCCATGTGGAGTTAATCTGCAGAGAGTCATGTGCTGATTTATACCCAGCCCTTCAGAAAAGGCTATCTAATGGCCTGCATGTGATTGTGTTTCCGCTGCCTCTTGCAGTGGCTGAAGACAATAACATCTCTTTTTTTTTCCCCCCTCTGCAAGCACACAACAGTTCAGCCTTTCAGCTCTGCCTTTGCAGAGCTCAGGCTTGCTCTGCCTGGCAGTTGCTCTGCTGAGTGAAATGCTGGGAAAAAGACAGCTCAAAATCTTCTTTTAAATTGTAATGGTGGTGGCATTACTGCTGTTGTTATTATTATTGTTGGTTTTGTTGTAATCATCATCATTATTATTATCCTTATTGTCATCATTATGGTTATTATCATCATTATTATTCCTCCTCTTTCTTATTCTTCCTCTTCTTCTTCTTCTTCTTCTCCTTTTTCTTTCTTCCTCATCTTCTTCCCCTTCTTCTTTCTTCTCCTTTTTCTTCTTTCTCCTCCTTTTTCTCCTTCTCCTTCTCCATAACCTTCTTCCCCTTCTTTTTCTTCATTATCTTCTTCTCCTTCTTCTTTCTCCTTCTTCTCCTTCTTCTTCCTTCTTCTTTCTTCTTCTTCATCTTCCTCTCTGTCTTCCTCCTCTTCTTCTTCTTTCTTCTTCATCTTCTTCTCCTTCTTCCCCTTCTTCTTCTTTCTCCTCCTTTTTCTTCTTCATCTTCCTGTCTTCCTCCTCTTCTTCTTCTTTCTTCTTCATCTTCTTCTCCTTCTTCCCCTTCTTCTTCTTTCTCCTCCTTTTTCTCCTTCTCCTTCTTCATAATCTTCTTCCCCTTCTTCTTCATTATCTTCTTCTCCTTCTTCTTCCTCCTTCTCCTTATTCTTCTTCTTTCTTCTTCATCTTCTTATCCTTCTTCTCCTCCTCCTTTTCTTCCTCCTCCTCCTTCTTCTTTTCCTTCTCCTCCTCCTTCTTCTTTCTTCTTCTTCCCCTTCTTCTTCTTTCTCCTCCTTCTCCTTCTTCATAATCTTCTTCCCCTTCTTCTTCATCTTCTTTCTTCTTCTTCTTCTTCTTCTCCTTCTTCTTCTTTCTCCTTCTTCTTCTTTCTTCCTCTTCTTTTTCTTCTTCCTCTTCCTCTTTATCTTCTTTCTTCCTCTTCTTCTTGCTATCATTCTATTTAGTTCTAGGCTTATTCTTATTCTTACATTTATTTTATTTATTATTATTACTATTGTCGCCATAATAGTCATCATTGCTAATAATGCTTAATATTATTGTTATTATTATTAATAATAATAATAGCTGTTACGATTAATCATTGTTATTATCATCATTGCTATAATTAAAGGCTTGTAGGTACACTTACTAGTCTGCCTTTATGTGGCCTTTTCCTTCTGGGTCGAAAATCTTAAAGGCATTCAGAATGGTTTCTTCTGGGTCCGTGCCTGCAATGAATAAAAGAGAATTTAGAGGCCTGAGTGTATTCCTTAGGCTGCTGAATGCTTGCTAAGTGATTGCAGTCACTTGAAAACCCTGCAAAACGGCGAGCTCTGCAGCTGGAGGTTTGGAGACAAATGTTCCTTGAGTCTGCAGCATTTGTCACGTCAGATAAACAATAGAGGTGAATAGTTCAGTGCTCAGAAGCTGAAAAATAATAACTCATCTCTCTATTCTGTGTCTGCAGGAGAGAAAACTTCCAGGAACTGGCCTCCAACAGCAGTGCCCAGAGGATTAGTGGCTTTCAGAAATGAAAACGTGACAAACTGCTTCCCTCGCTGCCTTCCTTTAGTCTTGGACTGGACGTTCCTTGTAAAAAAAAAAAAAAAAACAAAAACCAAACACTTTTTGATGTTGCTGGTTCTTTGCTGCAGAGAAGAGGCTGTTTCCCTGGCTAAAGGAAACGGAGCTCATCATAAAGTCTGAGTGTCAACGGAAGGTGCTGGAAACAGGATGAGCAATGTGAGATGGGGAATCTGCGCTCCTGTCCTTGCCTGCCTCCTGATTAAGTGCTACAGGCACAGCAGGATGCTTCACAGCACTGGGCTGTGGCTCCAGGACATTGCTTCTCTCCTAGCTGGGCTACAGGATTTTGGGGTGATTTCAATTCCCTGCTCCTCTGTTTCCAGTAGTAAAAACACAGTAGGAGGCTTCCTTTTTGTGATGGTTTGGGAGTTCCCTGCTCCTGCCCCCACCCAGACTAGACTCAGCCAGCTGGAAGTTAAGGTATGAAGCTTTCTAGTCACAGCTCAGCACAATACACCAGCAGAGAGTGACAATAGATTACAAATATTTACAGCTATATACATTAAAAAGGCAATGCAGAAACACAATGCCCTTCCCAGACATCAGAGTCCCCAGGAGGGGTTTCCAACTACCCTTCCACCTTCTCCCCACCTCCCAATCTTATCCCAGAATCTGCCTTAAGTGCAAGGTAAATCAGAGAGATCAGCCAGGAAGGTTAGAAGCAGAATTGATTAGTTGGGTTACACAGATCCATCTGGAAGCCAGGGAGAGAGAGCTCAGACTCCCCAGACAGAGTGACTCTCTCTTATCTATGTTTGTGTCCTTGCTTTAGTACATCTCAGCAAGCCTATGAGTGCAGTGGACATCAGCAGGGTTTGCTTTTCACAGCCTAGCATCTAATTTTCCTCATTAAAATGTTGGAATTAGCCTCAAACCAGCACAATTCTCTTTACCCTTTACCTGCCTCATCTACTTAGACTGGAAAAAAAAAAAATTGGATCAGGGAGCAGCTTTCATGGAGCCTTATTCTTCGCTGAGGTTTCTGTAATGCTGCAGACTCTTGAGTGTACTCACTCACAGTCTTAATCCACCCCAAGGGTACTCTCTAGGCTCTCTGGTTCTGACTGGCTCTCAGTATTTCAGAGAGCAGCATTTCAATATCTTAAAGGGGACCCAAGGCAGGCTGGGCAGGGACTGTTTCCAAGGGCTGGTGGTGATAGGACTAGGGGCAGTGGTTTGGATCTGGAGCAGGGCTCCAGTTAGGTTGGAGATCAGCAGGAAGCTCTGCACAGTGAGGGTGGGGAGAGATTGGCACAGGCTGTCCTGTGGGTGGAGACCTCATCCCTGGAGGCATTTAAGGTAGATTTGATGTAACCCTGGAGCAACCTGCCCTAGCTGGAAGTGTCCCTGCTGCCTGCAGGGGCATTAGGCAAGATGAGCTCTGAGGATCCCTTCCGACATGATGCATTCTTTCAAGTGCTGTTGATGCACTACCCAGCAAGACAAGAGTTGTGCATCCCCTTCAGTAAAGCCAGAGGGATTCAAAGACACAAATGCACACTTCTATTATGACACTGAATGCTTCTGTTTTGCAAGGGTGGTGTAGCTCCAGGATGGGGACACAGAGCTCTTATCCCTGACTCCAGTCCTCCAAACTGAATCTTCAACATCAAACCCTTCACTTTTCCAATTCACCTTTGAGATGTACTAAAACACTCTGTGCCTACCTGAAACGAAAGGCAAGTGATAAGCTTGAGATGTGCATCAGTGTATATATATATTTTTATANAGTATGATTTAAAAAACAAACAAACAAAAAAAGATAAAACCACCAAAAATTGCAGGTTCAAAGTTTGTTCCAAAGTTTGGCAGAGCTAGAAGCGGACTAGAATTGAGCAAAGGCTCCCTACACACATTCCTGATGCCTTCTACTGCATCCAGCAGGGATAGTTTTTCACAGAGAGAGTGATGAGGGAGTGGAATGAGCTGCCCAGGGAGGTGGTGGAGTTCCCCAGCCTGCATGTGTTTAAGGGTGGCTTGGATGTGGTGCTTGGGGGTGCACCTTGCAGAGCAGGGTTCTGGGTTGGACTTGGTGACCCTGAGGGGCTTTGCAGCCTGCATGGTGCTGGGATGCTGTGGTAGGGAAGGGATTGTCCCCGTGGATTCTGCTCTGGTGAGGCCACACCTCGAGTCTTGTGTTCAGTTTTGGGCACCTCATTACAAGAGGGATGTGGAGGTGCTGGAGCCAGTGCAGAAGAGGGCAGGGAAGCTGAGAAAGGGCCTGGAGAATAAATCTGATGAGGAGTGACTGAGGGAGCTGAGGATGGTTAATGTGAAACAGAGGAGGCTGAGGGCAGAGCTGATTGCTGTGGTCAGCAGAAGCAGGGAGGAGATTGTCCACTTGCACTCTGCTCTGGTGAGGACACCTTGAGTGTTGTGTTCAGTTTTGGGCAATGTAGTACAAGAGATATGTGGAGCTGCTGGAGCAGGTCCAGAGGAGGGCAACGAAGCTGGGAAAGGGCCTGGAGAATAAATCTGCTGAGGAGCAGCTGAGGGAGCTGAGGATGGTTGATGTGAAGCAGAGGAGGCTGAGGGCAGAGCTCATTGCTGTCTGCAGCTACCTGAAGGGACATTGTGCAGAGGCTGCTGCTGGGCTCTGCTCACAGCTCCCTGGACACACAACAAGGGGGAATGGCCTCAAGCTGAGGCTGGGCAGGTTTAGATTGGGCATTAGGGGGAAGTTTTCCTGCAGAGAGTGGTGAGGGAGCGAAATGAGCTGCCCAGAGAGGTAGTGGAGTCCCCCAGCCTGGCTGTGTTTCAGGGTGGTTTGGATGTGGTGCTGGGGGCTATGGTTTAGAATGCACCTTGCAGAGCAGGGGCAGTAATTGGACTTGGTGCTCCTGAGGGCCTTTGCCAACCTGCATGTTTCTGCCAGTCTGAGTTTCCCTTGTCTGAAAGGCTTCTCAAGGGTTAGCAGTAGGCCCTCAGAGGATCTGTGCTGGTTTGAGGCTAATTGGAGGATTTTAATGAGAAATTAGATTTTAGGCTGAGAAAGGAAAATAACATTGTGGCTACTCCACTCATAGGCTTGCTGAAAATGTATAAGAGTAGAAGTCAAAACATAGATCATACAGAGCTTGTTTGAGCCACTCTTGCTGTTGCATCTGTCTCTCTCCTTCCCCTGTAGTTGGATTTGTGTAACTCCACTAAGCAGTTTCCTACTTCATAACCCCCCTGGTTGACCTTCCTTGCTTACCTGGCATGTGAGACAGATACTGGGATAAGGTTGGGTAGTGGGGGGAAGGTGGAAGGGTGGTTGGGAACCCCTCTTGGGGATTCTGACCTTTAGGAGGGCTGTGGTCATTTTGTATTAGAATGGAATAGAATAGAATAGAATAGAATAGAATAGAATAGAATAGAATAGAATAGAATAGAATAGAATAGAATAGAATGGAATGGAATGGAATGGAATGGAATGGAATGGAATAGAATAGAATAGAATAGAATAGAATAGAATAGAATAGAATAGAATAGAATAGAATAGAATAGAATGGAATGGAATGGAATGGAATGGAATGGAATAGAATAGAATAGAATAGAATAGAATAGAATAGAATAGAATAGAATAGAATAGAATAGAATAGAATAGAATAGAATAGAATAGAATAGAATAGAATAGAATAGAATAGATAGAATAGAATAGAATAGAATAGAATGGAATGGAATAGAATAGAATAGAATAGAATAGAATAGAATAGAATAGAATAGAATAGAATAGAATAGAATAGAATAGAATAGAATAGAATGGAATGGAATGGAATGGAATGGAATGGAATGGAATGGAATGGAATAAAATAGAATGGAACAGTATAGAAAAGAATTGGCCAGGTTGGAAGAAACCTCCAAGCTCATCCAGTCCAACCTTTCACCCAGCCCTATCCAATCACCTAAAGCATGGCACTAAGTGCTCCATCCAGTCCTTTCTTTATATATCTATAAATATCTGTAATACATTGTCAATACCTGCCTGTATGTTGTGCTGAGCTGTAGTATAAAGCTTCATTCATTAACTTCCATCTGACTGAGTTCTAACCAGGGTTATTCCAAAAGTGTGGGGGGGGGAGCAGATACTGCTGAACCACCACAGGATCTAACAGTGAATCACCCTAGGGCTGGAGGGGCTGCTCCTGGTCACACCCTGGGCAGGGCTTGCTCCTGTGCCAAGCGATGGGTGATGCCTCCCAGCCACAGCACCTGTGAGATGGATGGGTAGAGCCCTGGCACTTCACCAGGTTGTCCCACCTGCAGCAATGTCATAGAATCCTAGAATCAGTCAGGGTTGGAAGGGAGCACAAGGATCAGGCAGTCCCAACCCCCCTGCCATGCCCAGGGACACCCTACCCTAGAGCAGGCTGCCCACAGCCTCTGCCAGCCTGGCCAAAAACACCTCCAGGGATCTGGCCCCAAACACCTCCCTGCAGGGGCAACCCATTCCAGCCTCTCACCACTCTCATGCTCAGCAACTTCCTCCTCACCTCCAGCCTCAATCTCCCCACCTCCACCTTTGCTCCATTCCCCCCACTCCTGTCATTCCCTCATATCCTGAAAAGTCCCTCCCCAGTTTTTTTGTGGGTCCCTTCAGATGCTGGAAGGCCACCAGAAGGTCCCCTGGGAGCCTCCTCTTCTGCAGCCTGCACAGCCCCAACTCTTTCAGAGCTGCTGCAGCCCACTCAGCATCCTCATGCCCCCCGCCATCTTCAAATACTGGAAGGCCACAATAAGGTCCCTGCAGCTCTGTGTTTTAAGTAGCCACCACCGTGGGGGGTGCATTTTGCTTTTTTGCTTTTTTTTTTTTTCCCCTCCTGCCTGTGTGTTTTACATTTTGTTACTCTGCCATATCCTGGCCCTGTGGCTTTGAAGAGGAGCGCTGCGGCAGGCATTCTTTATTGATTAGCTGGTAACTAAAGTGGTCTCTTTGATGTCAGGCAGCTCTGTTTTCTGTACAAATTGTATTATCCTTCCCCCCCCACC
>VWZI01008280.1:0-12418 GCA_013396835.1 Psilopogon haemacephalus
ATTCTATTCTATTCTATTCTATTCTATTCTATTCTATTCTCCCCTTTTTACCTCTAGCACTTTTTCTGAGTCACACTATTGCACAGGAGAGCTGACATTAATTGTATAGACTAAGAACTATAAAGAGAAGAGTTTAACTTCTGTCATGGTTTCAGGCCCAGCAGACACCTAACTCCATGCAGCTGCTCACATAACTGGTTCCAGAGATCATCACTAAGCACGTAGATGAAAAAGACTCTCAGTAGTCATCAGCATGGATTCATGATGGGGCAACCACGCTAGACCAATCCCATTGCCTTCTATTATGGTGTGAACAGCTGGGTAGATGAGGCAAAAGCAGTGGATGTTGTCCACCTTGACTCTAGCAAGGCTTTTGACACTGTCTTCCACATCTTTCTCACAGGTAAGTTTAGGAAGTGAGAGTTAGATGAGTGGACAGTGGAGAACTCACTGAATGATAGAGCACAGAGGGTAATGATCAACAATGCAGAGTCTATCTGGAGGCCTGTAGCTAGTGGTGCTCCTCAGGACTGTCTCTAGTCTTGCTCAGTGACCTGGATGAAGGAACAGAGTGCACTCGGCAATTTTGCTGATGACATAAAATCTGGGACACATTTAGGTGACACAGCAACAAGAGTATGCTGGCTAGGATGTTCGAAAGATACATGAAGACTGTAAAAGCTGAAAAAAAAAAGGCTTCTCCTGTCTCACACATAGATTGGGTGAGATTAACAACTGACAACATTGCATACAAATTTGGATTGTCAAGCACTGCCCAGGAAAGTGGCTGAGTCATGATCTCTAGAGGTATTTAAAAGACATATAGGTGAAGTGAGGAGGAACATGGTTTAGTGATGGACTTGGTAGTGCTAGGTTTATGGTTGGGCTTAATGATTTTAAAGCTCTTTTCCACTCTCATTGATCTATGATTCTATGAATGCTAACTCTAGCAACTAGTGCTAATCCCAATCTGGCAGCACTCAGAACAGTAACATGATAATCCGTATCAGTTTCCTTGAGATGGTAAACTTCTCCGCAGTACATAGGGTACCTAGAGTACATTAAGTATTCCTGTAACACAACTATGTAAGCAAATGGACCAGCATTGTAAACATGTAGTATTTAACTAATAAAGAAAATGCATATGACAAAGTTATCTTAACCTGCCTTGGTTGGACTTTCTGCTATCTCACCCCTTTGTACCCCACATTGGGTGACAAAAACCACTGTCATGGTTTCAGTCCTGGCTGGCAACTGAGTCCCATGCAGTTGCTCACACAACACACAAATGCCCCTTCAAGCCCCTACCCTCAATGGCAAGGGAAGGAAAAACGAGAATAAAAGGCAAAATCCCGTGGGTTGAGATGAGACTTTAACAGAATAGCACAAAGAGATAAAAACAACAAAGCAGAACAATAATACTAATGAAACAGTACATGCAAGTGAGTGACACAAAACACAGCACTGACTGCCATAGTCCTGCCCATCAGCCTGATCCTGCCTCACTGACTGGAAGTGCTGCAGTCACCTGCTTAAAGCACCCACTAGTCCGAGCCAGGCCTTCCCTTATACATCAGTATGGTATTAAATACACCATTAGCTGGTTGAGCTGTCAGTCTTGCCTGTGGCCCCTCCCAGCCTATTGTGAAGAGAAGAAAAAACCCACCAACAACCCAAAACCTTAACCCTATCTGAGTCAAACCCTGGAAAACTTCAATATATCAGACTTTCTCCGATTAGTCATTCTAGCTTCAGCAGAGACAGAAAAAAAAAAGACCTCCTCCTACTCTTATCTCTAGGCTAGCATGTACAACACCAACAGCTACAAGAACACTGCTAAACTGCACCATCTGAAATTTTCTGATGGAAAGAAGGAGGAATTTTTGAATCTCAGGTCCACACTGAGCATTTTCAAAGAAAATACCCATAACTGCAACCCTGCAGTTCATGTTTCCTTAGGTGCAGCCAGAATGGCTGATGAGCACATCTGCAGTGATTTGAACGCTAACAATCCTAAAGCAGCCTCTAAGGAATCCTGCCTCCCACTGCATATGTTCAGCAGTGGTCCTGTCAGTTGCTACAATTAATAAGCAGGCTATAGGAGACTTAATTCTTAAACGATGTAATGAAGACACCTCAGTCTTTAAAGACAACCAGCCATGACAAAGGTCATGCGTGTATCAGAGAAGGCTTCTAGACACAGACATTCAGCATCTACTAAAATAGTAACTGGTGATAAACTGATGTTACTTAATAGCACTTCGAAGGGGTTTGTTTAAAAGTCAATTTTTTTCGTGTTCCATTTGTCTGGTCACACAATATCAACACTGTTTCATCAAACTTTTTTGTCAGATAATCCTCAGATCAGTGTTTCACATCACAGGCTCTTCAGACACCAAGCAATTTAAAAGCTGTTCTTTCTTCTCTGTAGATTTATGCTGCTTTTGCTTCCTTTTATAATTACAAAGGAGGTTTAATTTTCTTTTTTTTTTTTTTAAGTGCTGTGCTTCTAATCTTTTATATGATAAATTAATTCCCGTCTACACTTTCTGAGAAAACTACCAAACTAATAGAGTAAGTTCAGGCAGTAATTGAAAATAGATTAGATTTTCAGAATGGATTTTTTTATTGTACTTAGGATTTTTTTTCTCTTTTTAGCCATTTAAAAGGGAGAGCTACCTTAAATGAAAATATGACCTCACCTTTGTTTCAGTTAGGATTTGGAAAAAAAAAAGTCACATTTAAACAACATGTACTTTAAAACTGAAATTTATACAACCAGGCTCTTAATGTTAAATGTTTAGTTGGAAAGTATGAGATGTCTGACAACTCCTGTAATCCAAATGTGCTTGCATTGGGATTCTTGATACCTATGGGACATAAGCAACCTCAGACTGAATTGGCTACAGAACAGTTGGAAATAGAAAAGGAATGAAATCACAGTTTGTGAACTCACACTTCTGTTTGACTAACCATTTGAACACAAAACGATCTTATGAGAGACAAGCAACACTAATTTACTTCCATTCGAATAAGAATTCACAGGCTTTAAAAGTTACATTTCTCTCTCTGATTAAGTCTGAACTATGCATGCAGGTTTATACAAAGAAAAGGAGAACCATAATGACCAACACTGCAATTACAATGACTTTCATACTTTGAATCTCATAAAAAACACACTGAAATGTGAGGGCAGGAGGACATACACTAGCATGGATGTATTATTCCTTCATGTTTCAGATTTTAGAAGTATTATGAAGTTTTCCACATCTGAAATAGCACAGCTGGGACAATATCCCATGAAACGATTAATAAAACAACCCAGTGTTTGCTACAGCATATTTTAAAAATCTCCTTGTTGCTAGCTATGCAAAGTCAGAATATCTCCATGGCTTTCAGAATGATTTGAACTTTTCCAAGTTCATCCAGAAAGTGCCATATAGTAATGTATGCTCAAAACCACTGAGATTTTAGGATCCACTACAAAAGGAATATGCAAGCATAGTGGAAAAAAAAAAAAAAGGAAAAAAAAAACTGGCTCTCTTCACTTCTGAGAAGTAAACAATAGCACATAGGAAATATTGCTCTGAGATGGAAACAGTAACCAAGGTGCAATAATTATTGACTTTGAGAACATAGTACAATTTGCTCAACATCTGAAAGATACATTGGATTACAGTGCCTCCTTTCACAGATGGGCTGGGAGAGATCTTGATGAGAACAACTGGAATGGCTTTGCTGTGGTTGGGTTTGGTTTTTTTTTAAATTCACATTTTATTTTGAGTATTTCTTCTTGATGGCAATCACTCTCAGAGCTTACAAAAATGGTAAAACTAAGGCTGGTGGTAAGCCAGGATGCAAGACAGAACCTGTAAACCTTTTACTTGTTGTCTTTCATCAGCAGAAGCATTATACCCTTCCTTCAAAGTGTTGCTTAATTTGCAGAGATCATGTGTTTTCAAGGACAAGCTAGTTCTTCTCCATTTAAGAAAATACTGTGAGTTGCCTTTTTTTTTGTTGTTGTTGTTTTCAAGACAGAAAAAGGCTTTAACTCCTCAAAATTTCTTCCATTGAGCAATAACGAAAAAGGTTTAATTTGTATCAACATGCTTCTAACAATACTGACCTTTTTAGACAGTGGCCCTGTCTCTTTAGGCAGCAGAAATAAATTTGTAAGAAGTTAAGCACACTAAAATGGAGCATGTTTATTCTATAACCTGTCCCCTGAATGCATATTGGCTCATATTGAAAAATATAAGGCATAAATATAGCATTTTTCTTGAAGAGGAAAACAGACATAGATTCCAAAATAAAGATAAATCCTTATATGTGGGGCAATGATTAAGAACTCTCTTAGGTTATTCAATTGAGACCTCCTCAGGTTATTCAGTTATTATAACTTCAAGAACTACAGAATGAGGAGACACAGTCTCAAGCTGTGCCAAGAGAGGTATAGCCTGGATATGTGTGAAGAACTTCTTCACAGAGAGAGTGATTTGCCTTTGGAATGGGCTACCCAGGGAGTCCCTGGAGGTGTTCAAGAAAGGACTGGATGGAGCACTTAGTGCCATGCTCTAGCTGATTGGATAGGGCTGGGTGCTAGGTCGGACTGGATAAGCTTGGAGGTCTCTTCCACCTTGGCCAATTCTATTCTATTCTAATTTAATTTAATTTAATTAATTACTTCCTATTTCATGGCAGCATCAGATCACAGCTACTATCAGTGGCTAAGAATGGAGCTGACTGAGCAAACTGGATCCTACAGTTATTTTTATTCTCCTTCATGAACAGCTCAGAGGTACACCTAGACTGCATTCAGAAAGCATTGACAAATGCAGGCATTAGGCAGGCATGATAAACAGTAAATATATAGAGAGCACTGCAGACTCCAGCAAGAGCTGACTGGCTGAATTCTGAATCAGTCAAATTTTGAGCTGATACATCTTATGCAAGGAGTGCAGTGCACTTAAAGTAGGACTTATAAAAAGTGGCATGGACATACGTGAGAATATAAAACAGAAATAAGGGAAAGTATGCATGGTACATACAGAAAAATAAAGGTTTTAAAGAACAGGATGTATTAGCTTTTCATTTTTGAGAGCATAGTCTTTTTTGAATACAGCACACAGAATAATCTCTAGTATTAAGTACCTCCGTACATTTTAGAAGCAGAAAGAGATCACTCAGAAAGGGTATATTTACGAAGTTAAGTAAAAGAAACCCCAGAAAACCAAAACCCAGCAAATATAGAAACATGCAAATTGGCATGACATACTTTCTGTGAGAAAGTTGTTTAAACTGACTTGGTAATACCTTACTAGGATTTCATGCACTCTGTTAACACAACAGTTGCACCTAGCAACAACTCTGGAGTAACAAATCAGACCAGCTGGTACAGCAAACCTATAGCTAAGCTTGACTGCATGACACTCAGGTATCTCTTCACCACGAACCACCTTTACTTTCAGGACTAAGCTGACTCCATTTAAGTGCATGCATGATTTCTTGAAAAAGAGAAAGGAAAAAGCCTAAAGAGCTTTGCCAAAATAGAGGAGAGGGCAATTTCAGTAGGCAAATACATTTTGTTCAATATACCTTAAGAACCAACTAGGTGAGGCACTTGCCTGGTAAATCAGGTATCTGCAAAGTCTGAGGTCAGCAGTTTCTGAGGCACATTTTTCCCTAAAGAGAGGGGGAAAAAATAAATTAGTAGATACTCCACTTCTGCTGATGAAATAATTCTTTGCAAGCTAAAAACGCTACAGGTGCAAACTCCAGATGCTATTCTGCCAGGAAAAACAATCCCAAGTTAATACAGTACCCTACTGAAAAAAAAAAAACAACATTTCCCCATAGTTTTTTCTCATAAGCCTGAAAAAAGGTTGATGGCTTGAAGCAAAACAGACTAATTCAGTGGACTGTACAGCATCACCCTTCAGAGTACCTGTCTTGATGACACGTGGCCTACATAGAGCAACCCCCAACAAAGCCTTCCACTGCTTTATAAGGTGAAGATATACTGAAAATGTTATAGTGTTCTTAAAAAAAAAAAATCACAAAAAAAACCAATTCAAAACAAACTAAAGGGCGAAATTGATTTCACATGCAGATGAGAATATGTGAAAGAGCCTCCCAGCGCCTTCAGTTTGAGTATTTAACTTCTCTGATCACACAAGAAGAGAAAGAAAATTACGACAAAAAGGTTGACTGAAATATGGTAATACTTCATCTAAGAAAGAAAAGGCTTTAGATATCTTTTAGGAAAATGCCCAGAAATTCTTACCTAGTATCTACAACAGACAGACAGCAAGACAAAAAGCATCAAAATGATGTTTACATAAAAAACAGCATCAAAATGATATTTACATTAAAAAAAATACAGCGTGTAAGCTACCTGCCATGACAACAGTAAGGAGTGAGGAATGGGGTCCTAAAGAAAGATATGGCAGAAAACCTTAAACAACGAAATGCACCTCTGAAACCATTGTTTTTCAAAGTGCCAAGCATTCATAGAACCATAAAATCAGTCAGGGTTGGAAGGGACCACAAGGATCATCTAGTTCTAACCCTCCCTGCCATGGGCAGGGACACCCTACCCTAGATTAGCCTGGACAGAGCCTCATCAGCACATTAAAACTTGGAATGACAAGTTAGAGTTGCAGCTAAGACTTTTAAACTCGTTCCTGAACGTGAAAGCTGCCTTAAATGAAAGGAGAACAAATTAACACCTTTGACAAGTGAGCCGCGGATGATACAATTAGGTCAGTGAGAAGGATCTTCACCGGCAAGGCTTGAGAAGTTTCATAACTTTCATAACACACTTTAGTTCAGAACAGGCTGACGTAAAGAACATTCAGACTAACTTTTTTTAATGGAAGGACTGCGAGAAAGCAAGAACAAAGCGGTTTTTTGCTAGCTCTGCAGCCATCGGCTGTTAGGGGGGTACTGTGCTTCCTACCTCCGTTCTGCCCTATAGCAGTCGTTAAGTGACAGGGAAATGCACAGCTTATCCTTAAACCCAACATTCTCATTCAGAGAGGGGCCAAAATTCAACTGACAGCCGAGGAAGAGTTTCTTGAACTCAAGTCTCCTCGCAGCATGCTGGCAAGCTACTCTGACTGAGGCAATACGGATACAAAACCTCTCTGGCCATGAGACACAACTCTTCTCATCCCAGATTGAAAGCGAATGTAATCAGCTGGAGCTAATGCTAAGTAAGGAGGCTCTACTTTCACGCGAATTAATTTTTACTACAGGAGAGGTTTGCTGCGAGAAAGTTAATCTCATTTTCTACTGAAGAAAAAAAAAATTAAAATAGAAAAGAGAGACCAATCCGGTAGATGCTGCTCCTTTCACGAACCAAGCCGTATTACTCACTAGCAATGGAGCGTGGGCGCAGCGTCCTCCCCAAGCTCCGACAGCCAGGGCCGGCCAGGGTTCGGGGTGCTGCTGCAGGTTCCTGACAGCTCTAACACAGACTCTAGACCCTCCCAATCGGCTCCTACCAGCCACCGACCTGTGCGGCGACAGCTGAGGGCACACGCTGCTGGGGGAAGGATGCAGACCCCGCAGAGAGCTGCGGCCCCTCCGTCGCGCCTCGGGGGCCTGGCGGCGTACAAAAGCCTCCGCGGCCTGCAGGGGACCAGGCTGCGCCTCGCTTCGCCCCAGCGCTCGCCCCCTTCTTGCTGTCACCTCTGCCAACGGGGTTCAACACCGCCGCGGCGGACTCGGACCAGGCCGTGCCCGAAGAGACGCCACTACAGCCACCCGCAGAGCGGCTCAGGCCACCACCCCCCGGGCAAAGTCAGCCTCGTTCCTGCTCACGCCGCCAACTGTCACAGGGCGGTGCGAGGCGAGCGGACGGCGCCCGCCAGGTAGGGGCCGGTTAGAGCACAGCTCCCGCCCCTTCCCCTCCGCGCCACGGGGAGGGGCGCAGCCCCGCACAGCGATACCTCAGCTCCGGCGTGCGCGACGCTCCCCGCCGGCCGCAGCCCCGCCCCCTGCCGGCGCGTCGCGGCGTGGCGTCGCCCTTGTCGCGCTTGCTTGTCGCACTTTCCCCGCCCCCTGCGCGGCGGCCGCACGGCGCAGGCGCAAGCGGGCGGTATTTGTCAGGTCGCTCTGACGCGTCGACGCCACGGCCCGGTCCAGGACAGGGCGGGAGGGGGCGCGTCGGCGGTACCGACCCGGCCGCGGCCCTCTAGCCTCTTTGGTGGCGTCCCACGATGTTCAACGTGGAAAGCCTGGAACGGGCGGAGCTCGGGGAGAGCCTCCTCACCTGGGTGAGTGCTGGGGTTGGCGAGTCCCCGCCCGGGCTTGGGCCGCTTGGCAGGGACACAGCTCCATGCGCGCCCGCCGCGGCCCTGCTCCAGCGGGAGGGAGAGAAAGGGAGGGGGAGTTCGCACCCCCTCTTGAGCCGCCGTCCGGCCGCTCCCTGGCGCTCAGGCCGGCTTCAGCCTGGCCGGCCTCGGCGGGGCCTTGGTTGAACCCGCTCTGCCTCGTGTGTAGCCGCGGCGGTACAGGCGGACTGGAGCAGCCCGGAGCTTGCCTTCCACCGCAGTAGTTCTGGAGGAACAAAGGAACCGGCGCCTCACGGCGTCGCCAGCAGTGCGGTGGCCGAGGCCTTTGCTGCCGCGGCCGGATGGAGCACGCCGAGGTGCGCCTCCTGCCCTGCGCTGGGGCTCGGCGTTGCTTTGATCCTTCCTTCGCGACCAGCGCCCTTCCTGTCGTGCCTCCGCTGTGTCAGTGCTGCTTTTTTTTTTTTTTTTTTTTTTTTTTTTTTTCCCCAACCTGCTGGCTGCTTTCGGCTGGCCTTCCGGCCGTAAACTTTATTTCCCTCTCTTTCTTTGCCTTCTTGAATAACGCTTGACCCCTGAGCGACGAAATTCGCTCGCAAAGTGGAAGATAACGCAGTATCGGCCCTAAGAATTGCCTTCTTCTTTTGTAACGTTTAGATCTTGGTCCTTCACACAGTCTTCGGTTTGTGCTGTTACTCACGGAAAAGCCGAGACGTAGTGATGTTGAACCTGGGTTTGCAGCTACTCTGTACCATGAGCAGTGCCTGTGACAGAGCCGTGAAACTTGTGTTTCCGTAGCTGCAGATTTGTTGGTTGGCTGTGTGGAACGACTGGGTTTGGTCTTGGGGCCAATATTTGGATTATGTTACACTCCGTAAGCAAAATTGGCCAGAAAATACCCTCTGTGTAAAGCTGCGGAGTACAACTGATGGCTGACTAGAGACAGGTTTTTGGTTTTTTTTTTGTTTTTTATTTCGTTTTTCTGATGTTTAGTCAGTGTAAGGTCAGAGATAGCTAAAGCTGTGGTGGTGGTGAGTAAGTTGCTGAGGAATGACAGATTAACTCTCTGCGTGAAAGTCGAAAGTGGATGAACAAGGGAAACTCAGTGATAGGTAGAGGTGAGCAGATGGTCTGGAAAGTAAATACAGTGGAGATTTTGGAAAGAGTATAACACAGGGCTTCCTACAGATCTGGAACACGTAAACTACTTTCTCTTTTCTTCAGGTTTCTGTCAGTCTTTGCATCTTTGTTGCCATTGGCCACCTGTTCTGCTTTGGGCTTCCCATGCTTTCTTTTTCAGGTGCTGGGAATGAAAGTCCTCCTACTGGTAGAATTCAGAATCCTGGTAAAGAAAGATTTATTTTGGAAGATTAGATGCTAGGAGAAAGGAAAGGGTTTATTGGGGGGTGACAGAAGAAGAAGAAGATCTCTTGCTTTGTGCTGCTAATGTCCACGTGTTTTCGTTTTACGTCTCTTAGAAATGTTCCTTTTGTGTGCTCTGGCAGTAAAGTGATTGTGCAGATGATGGAAGGGTATTCTTGAGGGCTTGCCTAGTAAGTGGTCACAGTCCCTGTGCATTCTTAACTGCCCACATTTCCAAGTAAACAGCAGACCCCTTTGCATGTGAAAAACTACTGTGCTCAAAACATACAAGCTGCTACGGGATGAGAGAGATTCGGGTTTTTTTGTTGTATGATATTGGCCTGTTACAAGTGATTAAAAGTGTTGATCTTGCCCCTTACTTAGTCACAAGTAGGGCACAGTTGTTAATGCTTTGAGAATATTTTGTCTAAGGATAGCATTTGCGCTGAGGTCTGTGTCAAGTCTGAAAAGATTGCAGAACTGAAAGCATTTCAATGCCCTGTTACTTGAGTATGCTGTTCAAATTTGAGGTGTTACTATTTCAATAAAGTTGTTTTTAAAACTTTGTGATGTTAAGCTGCTTGTAAGTTAGTGAGGGCAGTCACAAAATGTAGTCAGCAGTCAGTGGTCACTTCCTTGTTTCCCACATTTTTTTTTTGCACAGACATCTATGTTACAAAGCAGTGGTTTATGTGTGTTCAAAGGGATTGCTCCTGCATGTGTTCAGATGTGTTGTAAGTTGGCTCAGCCTTGATATACAATAAGAGCCAGGGATTCTTGTTTCTGAAGATGAAGAGGCCAAGTGTGTCAATATGAAGTCTGTCTTAATGACAGTGAACGTCTCCACTGATTCTCTATCATAAAACAGATTTTGAAGTTGGTGTTTGAGGCAGCTGGTTTGGGGAGAAGCATTCTGTTACCCTTAGAAAATCCAGACCATAGGAAAAAAAACCCAGTTGCCTTGACACGAAAAGCTGCTGCAGAAACTTGGATGTGGAAGTGGAAAGATTAGAGAAAGCACAGAAAGTCTTGTGGCATTGCTCATCTCTAGGAATCATTACTCCGTCACATGGTTGTGTTTGTCCAGTTGTCCTGAAACCCAACCTATCCAGTGGGGTCTTGTCCTCTCTGTAGAAATGGTTTGTGCACATCCCCTCTACATTTTTAACCTTCATACCCCTTCAACTACTGAGTTAATTAAGAAACTAGCAGCGTCTTACTTACTAGCAGAAGTATTAGTAAATCCTTATTAAGTGGCATTAAAATTAGTCGACTTTTTTTTTTTAATGAATGGGTGGAGTTACTGATTATTTTCACAATTTCAGTATTTTTTTTTTTTAAGTGGATGTGGTTTTGAAACGTACCTGGGTAATAAAAAAAAGAAACAAACACCAAAGGAAAAAAAAAAGTGGTTTCAATTTATTCTGAGATACATGAAGCTTGCAAACGAAGTAATGAAATTTTTTAGTCCTCAGTGAAACTGGCTGTGTAAACAAGATGCTTGCAATGCCTGGGTTTCTCTCAAGTCCCATAATGATTCTTGGGAAACCGTTCATTTGGGTGGGAGAGTAGAGCTGTCTTAATTACAGTTTATGCCTACCTGGGACGACCAGTCTTTTCCATGATGGTGGAGGAGCTCTGTGTTCTTAAGAACTGGTTTAACCTCTCAGATGGCTTGCTTCAGGTTCTTATGGAAGTACTTGAACTGGTTTGTCTGTGCTTTAAGTAGAGTAGATAAGGCTTTCCACAAGTCTGAGGGACCTGTTCAGCCTAAATTGAATGTTTACTCAGTGGATGTAGAATGAGATGAAACTGCTCCTCCCTCTGCCAGCTCACCATTTTAATGAGACCATTCCTCAAGCTTTTTGCCTGGTGTTCTTATTCTGGTATCTTTAAGATGGAGCAAACTGCTTACATGTGAACAGGCTTTGTTTTATTTAATGTTGCACCAATGCCCCCATTTTTGGTATTGCACAGTAGCTTAGGGGTGGAATTCTCTCCCTCTCTCCCCTTTTTTTTTTTCCCCCTCCTCTTCAACATCATTGTCAAACGGCTTCCTTAATAATTTTTGTTCAGGATTTTAAATAACTGCGTGAGAGCTTTTGCTTCCTACTACTTCATCAGGTGACCATGATGTTATTTTGAGGCATTCCGGGGTAACAGCAACTCAAATGAAACTGAAGGAAGGACCGCAGCTGAGGTACTGACACCTCAAGATCGATAATTGTACTTCAGAAGTGTTTGCAGCCTCCTGTAGTTGCACAACTATTACCCTACCAAAAATCTCCCAGAAGTCTCTTCTGAGACTATTCTGGGCACTGTGGTAATACTTATCCAAGCTGTACAGCAGCCAGAGCAATTTTATTAAAAAAATGTGTCTATAGGGTAAACCTAACGATTATACAAAAACTATTTCAGCATATCTAACGCAGACTCACTTAACGACCGGTCCACGTGTGGACATGTAGGGCTTCTTGTGTTTGTCTTTCCCCCTTCCTCCTTGGTGTGTAGTTCTGTCAGGAGTGCGGTTAGGTAACATCTATATTTGAAGTCAGTGTGGTGGCTGCAGGCTTCTACCGTGTTGTCTTAGAGAATTTCTTCTCTAGTGTAGAACTGAGATGCAATATTGAAAAGAATGTTTAACATTGGTATGTAAGCAGCAGGAGTCCTCAAACAAGTCACTGCGGTCTAGTTACAAGTAGCAGATTGCTGTGGGGATGTCATGAACTTTCTTTTATTCATTATTAAATTTTTTTTTTTTT
>VWZI01008280.1:28040-54713 GCA_013396835.1 Psilopogon haemacephalus
AGTATTTTAGCCTGGTACTAGCTGCTGTGACTGTTGATTATTTTACAGTGCTGGAATCCAGAAGTAAGTAGAGAGCGCAGACAATTTTTGTTTCCATTAAGTAGACTGCCTAGAATCACATAGCTTTATGCTTTTCAGAGCAAATAAACTTCCATAGCTTATTTCTCAATTACATTATTTCTTAATTTTTTTTTTGTTTTCATTGTGCATTGATAACCCTGTGACAACATAATTCCCAGTTTTATACTACAGTTTAAAATTGTCTTTTTGGCCCATGCTGGAGACTGTTTAGTACCAGGTGTCCCTCTGATTTAATTCTTTCTTTGTCTGTCATGCTGGCCTTAGTAAATGGAAGAGATGGTAGATATTTTCATTTGTCATCTGTTCATTGTGCCCCACTTAATGAATTGCTGATCTGTAATAGTATATATTGCAGCATGCTGTGTGTGTTTTGACACATGCAGAACACAAAAGCCATGCTTCTGTATATTGCTGGGGGAGGGAAATTTTTGTAAACAGACATTTCTCGAGGCAGCTTACTTGTACCACTGTTAAAATGAGTAATAATCATGAGTTATACTACATGATCTGTGGGTTGATTTTTCCCAGAAGAATATTTTTGTCTCTTGGCATCTTGGATGTGAAGAGATGATTGCTTAAATAAAGGAAAATTTGCATACAAAATAAGGTGGAGATGGTGTAAATGAGCAGTGCTGAAATAAACATCACATGCAGTGATACAGCATTAACATTGAACAGAAGCCTAAGTACCTTGTGCTCTGAAGAAGAGTCCCAGTTACCTGTAGTGCTATTCAGATACTGGGTAGCAGTGAACCAATATACAGATAAACCTGTAAAGTTATCCACTGCAAGAGATTGTCCAAGCTTGGGTGTAAGCTCAGGAATTTAATGAATTCAAAATGCTGTCTCAAACGAGTCATCCCATGGTGTTGAGGATGCTCCAGTCAGTTTTCTGCTGCCCTTTTTTTTTTTTTTTTTTTTTTAGCGCAGTACTTCTTGAAAATGAGCTGGTAGATTTTGTAATTACAGATGCTTAGTTCTCTACCACATATTTTCATATTTGCTTAGGTAGTGATTTTTCAAATGCTATAAGAAGTAACAGCATCTTTCCCTAATAACATGGACTAAGAGAGAAAGAACTCCGAATATGGTTGAATCATGATTCCCAAAGATTCAACTGAGCAAAGGCTGTGAATGACCTGTTGTGTTGGAAGCCCCTTTTAAAAAGCATTTGTAAAAATTGTGATGAATTGACTTTTTTTTTTTGTTGTGGTTGTTTCAGATTAAATTTCTATTCATTCATTATATAGAGAAAACATTGCTGGGGCTGTTAATTCTAAATCTTAGTTGGGCTTTTGAGGACACCAAAATTCTAACAGCACAGGTGATTTATAGTTGTTGAAAGGATGATCATTCTAAATTTGCTTGGTATTGAGACCCCACCTGATGATTTTCTGCGTGCTGTGTTCCTGGCAAAGTGTTTTTTTGCAATATACTACTACTGTTGGGAGATCAGTGTTGTAAAGAGAATTGCTACCACTTTAGAATGGATTGCTTATCAGCTGCTGGTCCCTTGGATATTTCCATGAGGTTTGTATACTTGAAGAAACAATGAGATCTGTGGGAAAGAACCACCACGCTGAGTTCAGGTTTAATTCTCAAGGATGGTAATTATGTCTGACATATATAAAGGGTGTAGGTAGCCTAAGACTTACATCAGGACAGTGAAGACCCATTGCTGATCCACATGGTGTTCTTATTACAGTACTACATGAGAAAAGCTGCATCATTTTTATTGAAGTAGAGGCTTCTGGAGTGGAATGAGCTGGGGATGACCCTGAAATCCTGTTACTCTTTCAGATACGCAGTATTAGCCACGTAGTCCGTCCAAATACATGCTTCTCCTTGTGGATACATGCTTCTGCTTGTGGGTGGTTGTTTATGCTTACCCATGTTACTTTCTAATGTCATTATTTTCAGTAATTGATACCTTCATGGCAGTGCAGCATTTGAACAACTAAAGATGTTAGTGATCAGGTGCAATCCTTACAGTGATAAGGTACAATCCTTAAGAAAATCCCATTTAGGTTTTGCTTTTGCTGGTGAAGCATACGTAGTCAGGCATACCTACTTTCTCACTTAGCTGCATAAACAGCTTGTGGTTGTGAGTGAATGGTAAGCAGGACTTATTTGGCTGCTGGCAGTTTCTATTGGGAAGACGCTAGGATGCTTTTTGTATCTCAAATGAAGCCAAGTAGTGCTACATGTGTCTTGAACTCTCTTTTTTCCCCCATTACTAGCTATATTGATTCTGTTGCCATTAAGTGGCAGCTAAAGCAAATTAAGGCTTTTTGCAGGGAGAGCTGTTTTTCATATAAAAGCTAAATGTGAGCCATCTTCATCTCTATTAGAGATCTCTGTATTCAAATCAATTTCATTTTAGTCTTCTGAGGACAGAGATCTTCTGAAAGCTATTAGGGAACATCTGTTTCAAAACCTGATTAAACTCTGGGTAGTATTTTGATTTTTTTTTTTTTTTTGTTTCATGATTTAAGAGTCTGTCATATATGCTAGAACTGCACAGTTTCTTAATGGGAGTAATTTGGAGTCATCAACTTAACTGGTAGTTAAAGCTGTTCTCCCAGCTATATATTTGAGGATGCCATGTCAGAGGAAAGGAAATAAGCCCTAATCTTAACAGAGCCTGCAACAGAAGGTGTAAAAATAGCAGTTGGGATGTGTCAGTTCAGAAATGCTGCAATCTCTCTGTTGCTGTGTATTGTGTCATGGGCTCCTTGCAGACCTCAATGCATTGGGGGGAAGACATCATGGGGAAGATGAAGTACAGGAGATGCTCTGCATCAGGTACAGAGTGTGGCTACAAGGTCTGTGTCCTGGTCTGAGTAGAATCACAGAAAGTATTGGTGTATTTGCTGGTTTAAAGCATGTATGATACAAATGACATTTGAATCTTCAGGAACATTCATAGCTTTCTTGAGCTTCTGCTGAAAGATCTCATCACAACTTGTCCTTACAAAAAGTTGCAGTGGTATTTTTTGGATACAGCAATGGATCTAATTGTGATCAGTGGCAAATTCAGCAGTGTAGGTCCAGAAATTAGAATATTTTGTGTGAAACTAACCTGCCAAGCATACTGACTCTTACAAGGCTTATTCTTACATAAAACAAATTATTTGTTTTCCCAAACTAGACTAACTTTATATGCTGCTTGAGAGATGAGCTTTTCCTTATGTTATGTTGGCCTACTCCTTATTTCTGGTCATAGCATTTTCAAAATTCTGTATGGTACAAGGAAAATTTAAGTGAAGTGAAGATGTTAGCCTTTCAAATCATCTTGGAAGTTAAGGGTGAGAGAGTCATTGAAGAGGTCTTGAAGAAAAAATACTTACAGAAGGTGCTTGTGACAAAAGGAAGAGAAGCTTGTAGAAATAGTATACTCTGCAAGTTGTAGATGTTCTGTTCTTTCTCTTAATTGTCTCATTGAAAGTGCAGAACAGCAAAAAATTCTAAGAAAGGTTGCTCACAAAAAGATTTGTCTGAGGTTACTGTGAAAAGAGATTTGCAAGAACTGACAGCGTTTGGCAGATGAAACAATAGTAAAGCATATTCTCAGTAGTGAAAACTTAGTGATTACTTCTTAACTCTTCTCACTGTGGTCCCCCAAAAGAAGTCCCTTTACCTGGAGTGCAAAACCAATCAGCAGAAAGAGCTGAGATACTTGTTTTATTTTGGTTCTGCAGAAATGACTTCTAGGTGATTAATCACAAATCTGGCACACCACTAGCTCAAACAGCAGCAGTTTATATCCAATGCAAATAATGTTATATATCATTGATATATAATTTTATACTACATAAATCTTGGTATGCATGCTCTAGCAATTACCTAATTCCTTATAATATTGCTTCATTCATTATACTAAGGTGGTCCTACATTTACATGTAAATTCTACTTCTTGAGGTGTCTTACAATTAAAATCAGCAAACGTTATGCAGGAGACACTGATGTTTTGATCTCTGTTAAAATCTGCCTCTGGTTTGTGTAAAGAAGCCATAAAAGGGCATTGTCTACAAAGGCTGACAGGTTTTTACTGTCCTTAGATACTGCTGTTGTAATTACTATGTCTTGCTTCTAACTATTTTAACCTCTGACTTCATACTGTCTTTTAGCCTTTAGGGCTTCCCATTTTTATCACCTTGGTTTCAGATCTGGTCAGTACTCAGCCTAGAAGTTTTACCTCTATCCTTCTGACCTCAACTGTGTAAAAGATAACACATGCATTGTTGAATCTCAAGGTTCTTAGTTAGAAGCTGAGTAGTTTTCAGCAGTGTGTAGCAGCAGAGATCTGTAATATGTAAAAAGTCAATAATTTTTGTAGCACTTTCAAGTAATGCAAGCAAATGTGGCTCCAGCACTGGCTGAAAAAGTAGAAGACTTAAAGACTGTCAAAAGGCATTCCAAGTACAGCAGCTTCCTCAAAAGTATTAGCTACTCCTGGCACACAAATCAAGCTGTTCTGCCAACAGGGTACCAGGCCTTAGTCAGTGATAACAGGATTCTGAACTAATGTTTATGGCCATATATTGGATACAGAGATAGAGAAGACATTTAAATAAAATCAGCCTGAGACAGGGGCTCAGTCACTAAGGTGTCCTTAAAGTTTCTGCAACCTGTTTTAAATTAATATTTTACTTTGTTTTGTATTGTTTCAGAGATCCAGCTTACTTTGATGACAATTGGCTGAACAGGATCAAAACAGAAGTAGGAGATAATTGGCGACTAAAGGTATTTGACTTAACTTTGCTTGTCTGTGAATCTGTATTTCAGTTCTTAATATAATGTTGTATCTGTTAGTGTATATCCAGATTAAGACCTTGCTTTGTGCTGCAGCATATTGAATTTTAGACTGTTTTAATTGTACTCACTTGATTTCATTTTTAAAATGTTTTATAGTCTTGGATGGTCTAGCAAGAAAATAACCAAACCCCCCCAAAAAAACTCCAACATTTTTAGTTCATAAATATGTTTCAAAAATGTAAAAGGCAGATATTAAAATAGATGCTCTATATCAGTTGCCACTCTTTGTCTTCCAATTTTGAATAAGAGATTTTTCTTTTTTGATACATAGTGTGAAAGTAGAATTTAAAAAAACAAAAAACAAACCTCTGAAAAGCAGCTGCATAAAAAGATAGCAGAATAATGAGGAATTTATTTAAATAAAAGTGGAAAAGTGGTGTTTCCTTTTGCTTTGCCAGGTCCATGTAACCACTGAGATTTAGGGAAGAGGAAGTTGTGGTGTTTCCTGTTTGTACCTGGCACAATTTTTTTAACTACAGGTGTTGTATTACTTGGTGTTCCAGTACAGTAGGATTTGCAGTGGTACAACTGAGGAGCATGTTGGTTTATAAAACCTGAAGATGATTTTCCATTGAGATGTCAGTGTAGTTTCTGACCAGATTTGTTCAGGGAATGATACATGTACGTTTCTAAATTCCCATTCCCGGTCTAAGTCAGCAAAACAAAACAGTGTTTGTCTTTTAGTTCATATTTCCATTTTGTTCTGGCAACCAAAACCCCTTCATAGCATCTAGGGAAGAGCTACAACTGTGAAATGCTTTAGTACTTGTATCAATGTCATTGACTGAATAGAAGGGACACATGGATATGTTCCCCTTGAGACAAGGATGGAGCATGCTGCTGCATTATATTTTGATTTGGACAGCAGACATGTCAGCATGGGCTCTGCTGCCTGGCCAGCTGTGTGCATATTTGGCCTCTTTTAGAATGGTTTGTCTACCAGGATTGCCAGCAAAAAGAGGGGTACGTTTATGAGGATACATTGACCAATTGGTGAATAAAAGACATGATCTCTTAAAAAAAAAAACACCAGAACCAAAACTTGTTAGTTTTGCTTCTTGAAGAGCGGGTAATTTAAATGAACTTTTCAAAGAAACATGGAATTACAAGTGAGCAGCTCAATGTAAGGGTTTTGTTTTCTCAGATATTTCTGCAGCTTTTCTCTAAGGAATATTGACATCTTGGCTGTTTGAAGAAGAAGAATTGAGAACTATTTGTTATAATAGCATTTCAGCTGATTAAAAGCAGAACAGCAACTTGTGTTACTCTACTATGGAGCTAGAGAAAAAAAAAATTGTCTCCCACCAGCTGGCAAATCCTGAGGCTTAGCAGGGGTGAATAAAAAGAGAACAACAAAACCTGAGTAACTTCCTTATGTGATTGAGGTGTGAAAAATGTCAGGTCACATTTCAGTGTGTTGATGATGTCATTCTTTCTTCTTTATCATATGTCCATGTAAATAAGAACTAAAGACTGATTTAAAAAAAAAACAACAAACTTTTTAGAGTCATTGAATCAGTCAGGGTTGGAGGGGACCAGAAGGATCGTCCAGCTCCAACCCCCCTGCCATGCCCAGGGACACCCTACCCTAGATCAGGCTGCCCGCAGCCTCTGCCAGCCTGGCCTTAAACACCTCCAGGGATGTGGCCCCAACCACCTCCCAGGGCAACCCATTCCAGGCTCTCACCACTCTCATGCTCAACAACATCCTCCTCACATCCAATCTGAATCTCCCCACCTCCAGCTTTGCTCCATTCCCCCTAGTCCTGTCCCTACCTGAGAGCCTAAAAAGTCCCTGCCCAGCCTTTCTGCAGGCCTCCTTCAGATCCTGGAAAGCCACAAGAAGGTTACCTGGGAGCCTCCTCTTCTCCAGATTCAACAGCCCCAACTCTTTGTCTGTCCTCACAGCAGAGGTGCTGCAGCCCTCTGAGCATCCTCATGGCCCTTTTCTGGACACACTCCAGCATGTCCACATGCCTCTTGTAATAGGGGCTCCGGATCACAGTAGAGGGGGAGAATCACCTCCCTGGCCCTGCTGGCCACACTTCTCCTGCTGCAGCCCAGGCTCTGCTTGGCTTTCTGGGCCCCAAGTACACACTACTGGCTCCTATTGAGCTTCTCCTCCACCAGCTCCCTCAAGTCCCTCTCCTCAGGGCTGCTCTCCAGCCACTCACTGCCCAGCCTGCATTGGTGCTTGGCATTGCCTTGACCCAGTTGCAGGACCTTGCACTCGACCTTGTTGAACCTCATGAGGTTGTCTTGTGCCCACCTCTGCAGCCTGTGCAGGTCCCTCTGGATGCCATCCCTGCCCTCCAGCCAGTCTGCTGTACCACACAGCTTGGTGTTGTTTTGTTAGACGAGATGTGTCCTCCAGGTTTTTGTATGTATGTTTTTAATATATTGCCTTCTCTGTCATAAAGAATACTAAAAGGCACAAAATGTGTATTTTAATGCTTATTTTGTGACTAGGAAAGTAACCCTGTAATTTGCCAACTGTCCTTGGTATGTGAGTAAACACTATTAGTAATCAGCTTGTTCATATGTCTATCATTCAATCTAGTATTTTTAGTGTGACTTGTAGGAACACTTTCAATCCATGCACCTCTGTTCATTTGTCACTAGATTTCAGATGCAGGCAACATATTTCTGCATGACTCAGTGACATAGATTTCCCTTCATATTTTGAGGAACACCATGAGAAATGCTAGTTGGATTATTTCACTACTTCACAATGCCTCCCAATGGCGTGTGAGATCACCACATGTACAAGCACTTGGTATTAAACACGAAAAGGAGCCAGTGTGGCAGGGCAAGTTCAAAACAAAACAAAATTTTTAAACCCCACAAAATACAACAAATGTAATTTGCAGGTAACTTTACTTCATTGGAACAGTGGTTAGTAGGGCTTGATAGAGGTTGCTGTAGGCCTAATAGAGTCTTCCTAACCACTGCTGAAAGAGATACTCAGAAAATCATGCAGTTGTTGAATTGGCTGCTGTCCTGTGTTGGCAATGAACAACAGTATGTGACTCAGCTTTCATTGTAGTGGTGTTGTTGTTGAACAGTTCACTTTCTGAATTGCAAGAATGCAGTCTTACTATTAATTTTATTTTATTTCTTGTTGCTATATCAGTTTAAAACAAATGTGTGAAGCCATGGGGATGTTGTGATATTCATGGTTTCAGAGCAGTTTTTCTGACTTGTGAGATTGAGCAATGCCCAGCAAAGGAAAAGCATTAGAACTTGCAAAATAGGAGGAATTCAGCAAGCACTCTGTGTGTTGCAGCTGACCACCAAATCTTTTGTCTGCTTCATTTAGGAGAGAAATGCTGTTTGTTACTTCTTTGGGGTTAAAATTCCTGGGGCACAGTCTGCATCATTGTGCACAGCAGTTCCTCTTCCCTTGGGCAGTGAAAAAGGTCTGCTTTTCACTGCCTCAGCTGCAATTTTATGTTGGGGTGGGGAGCAAAGGCATATTTCTTTCCTGATGTACAACTGAATACTTAAGAGCAGTCAGAGTTCAAACTGTGCACATGCTAGTATTTTGTGCTGAAGAAGATAACAGAGTAGAAAATTAATTCTGTTGCCAAAATTTTGCAGGAATAAAATTGCCTAATCAGGAAAGAAGACGTTCAAGTCAGGTTGTGTCAGAATAGAAGTGTGAACAGTTAATGATTTTGATATACATGTGTCAGTTTTGGCAATTACAGAGTAAGTTATCAACTGTCTGAGGGCTAGAATAAATCTGACAGCTTCCAATTTTTTTTTTCCTTTCTGTTTTTCTTTGTTTTATGGGGTTATACCTAACTTGGGAAAGGAAGGAAATAGATTGTTTAGCTTGCTTTCTAACTTTTTGCTCTGGACGTTCTACTTTGGTGTTCAGACAACAGTGCTAGTTTAAATTACAGTTTTATCCATCTTTATAGTAGAAAATTGTATTTGTTTCCTTATTGAACAGCATATTCAAACAATAGGAGCCACCAGACTTCTGCAGAAAGCAGAGTTTGAACACCTTGTGTTTGAGACAGTACTGCAAAATAGAGTAATCAATGAAAGTAGAACATGGACTACTTAGTCTTGTAATCTAAGTAAAGAAACCTGAGTTTTTGGAGTTAGTTTAACTTCTTTGGTAGTAGTTATACTTGTTCTGAATTATTCTGCAGTACAAGTTGTTGACTGGTGGAGTAATGGCAGCTAGCTGTTGGTCTACAGTATCATCTTCTTGCTGCTTTCTTGCAAGGGAAGGGAGCATGAATTCATGAGCAGCCTTTTAGATGTTTTTTCTCTAATGAGGGTTCAGAATTCCAGTCATGTCATGTAAGCATGAATTCAAAATTGGAGCCTGACTGTCAGATTATTAGAGAGGACACAAAGTTTGATAACCCATGATCCCTTTTTTGCCATCAATCACAAGCTTAAGGGCATTTCTACTGTCCATCAAGCTTTTCTTGTTGTTACTCATGTATATTCATAGAGAGAGAAATCTAGACAGGTTATCCTTACAGACCTTCAGTTTGAAAGTAGTAAGTGGTCTTTAAATAAAACCACAGGTTTTGTATGACAGGCTGGGGCTGGGGGGGAAGAGGAAAAAAAAATTAACTTTTAGGTCATATGATGTTGCCTGATCATGTTTCCTTCAGTAGCTCAGGGCACATCATCTGTGCTTCATTTCAGTCAATTTATCAGGTTAATATTGCATAATTAAGGTCAGTCTCATACTAAGCAGTGTATTCTAAATGTGTTGTGCTACACTACAGCAAAGGTGGAGCTGAGGGGGTGATACCATTTAGCATAAGAAATGTCCTTATCAAGAGAGCTGATTCTGCCACTCTGCTCTGGTCAGACCTCATCTGGAGTACCATGTCCAGCTCTGGTGCTCTCAACAGAGGAAGGATGTGGACCTGCTGGAGCAAGTGTAGAGAAGGGCAGCAAAGAGGATCAGAGGAGCTGCAGCACCTCTCCTGTGAAGATGGGGTTGGGATAGTTGGGGTCATTCAGCCTAGAGAAGAGAAGGCTCCAGGGTGACCTTATAGCAGAAAGGTCGGGGAGAGACTATTTAGAAAGACTTGCAGTGGTAGAACAGGGGAAAATTACTTTAAACTAGAGCAAGGTAGACTTAGTTTAGACGTGAGGAGGAATTTCTTCACAATGAGGGTAGAGAAATACTAGAACAGGTTGCCACTTTCACATGCTTTCCAACAGAAGTAGGGGTGCAGGGAATAGATGTAGAAAGGGCAGCAAGGGTAGTGTACAGGTTTTGCATGGAAAAGGGAGAAGTCATGTTGCTGATGGAAGTAAGTGCGTGCATGCTGGTCATGGGCAGATCTCCAAAGGATCATATAATGCTTTATAGTCATGATCTGTATTGGAAATCCTGTGTTGTGTTCTGTCATTGCTTGATGTAAGAGTCTCCACTAACTAGTTACAGATAGGTTTTGCATGTCCTTGAAAAAAAAAAAAAGAGAGAGAAAAAATACCTGAGCCATCATTACTTGCCATGATTTAGAATACTGATGTGATTGGTTGTGTTCAACAGTTTCTTGTGCTGGTGTTCATTTTCATTAATCTGTTTGAGACCTTCCCTTTACCAGGTCATAGCATTAAGTTGTTAAATGTTGCTGGATCTACTGAGTTGAATCTCAAAATAGAAACTATGACTGTTTTCCTGCCAGTGGCAGTAGAATCATCTAAATGTAGTCACTGTGGACAAATTGAAAATTAAAACCTAGAGTCTTCTTAACTAACACTGAAGATGATTTTTAAGTTTAAGCCAGTCTATAAATAAGCTACTTTAGCCTGATTGTGTGCCAGATACAAAGATGGTACAGCTAACTCTTGAAAGCAAGTTACCCTAATAATGCTGAATGACAATGGAATAAAATAGGACTTCAGTGCCAAGATTGTATTTTTTTTCCCCAGTTTGTTCTTTTCTTTTTCCAGTGATGCTGACCTATACGTTAATTTGGATGACAGTTTTTGTTCAATATTGATTTTATTTCAGCACCTCAACTATCATCTGTATGAAAGTTACATGGAGGAAGATGACTTTTTTTTTTTTTTTAAGGTGTTTTCACTTAAACAATGCTAGTAAAGAAAAGGGAAAGGATGTATTTTGTAGGCAAGTGCCTTTCACTTTGTTTCTCATGTTTTGGGATTATGTTCAAGGTTCCTCACAGTATTTTCATCGGTAATTTAACTGGACTTAAATTCTACAACATGGCCTTTGCGTTTCTGTAGCGTTTTCTGCAGCAGATTAAGGTAAAATTACAACCTGGAAGATTCATTAAAATCAAGTTTGGAAATCATACTCTAATCAGTGCAATTTTATTTTTGTTTTGGTGGTGATTTCTTTAAATTTTAAAATCTGTTGTAAATTCTGGTTATGATTATGCATAGCCTTTGAGAGTTGGTGGTGGTTGCTTTTAGGCAGCTAACTAGAAGGTAGTTCTTACAGAAATGTGATGTATCATGTAACATGGCAGAAGTAGTATGGGTTTGGTAAGTAGAAGGTGTAACCCTGAAAGTAAACTAATTACTGTGCTGCTGTTGGTGGGACAGCATTTATTGCTGCATACTTGCTGTCATGTAGCATCGCCAGTTCTCATTTTAGATTGTCTCAGAGTATTTGATCTGTAACTATCCAAGGGAGTTTTTGTTTCATGTATGACTTTGAAAGATCAGTGACTGTGCAAATAATGAGAATGTTCTTAACTCTTAGTAAGATCAGCTTTTGCCACTTGTTTTCAAAAGGGAGTGGATTAATAGTAAGAGAGTAAATGGGTCGTTATCACTTTGGATTTTGTGGCTAAATCTTTAGTGTGTATATAGCCTCTTCCTTTCTCAAGTCTTCATTTGAAAAGAGACTGGATTCCACTTTCAGCAGATTGAAACGAGATGGTGACTGTGGTGAAGTGTAGAGTTCATCTCTGAATTTCAGTTTTGAGTGTCCTGTTTTCTGTAGTGTTTCCTTAGATGCTTTGGAAAATAGATGACTCGTTTCATTGAACAGAATCTCCTAGCTAGACAGTTTTGCATAATAACTTGATGTTATTATGGACTTTGAAGACAGTTGGAATTTGGTAGCCTTTTGTCTCCATTAAGTATAATTCCACATTGCATACTATGGCTACCATTGTCAGCAACAGCGCTTTGTAACTCCCAGTTTGGTGAGGTCTTGTCTTTGCCATACCTGTTTATAGACTTCATGGAATAGGTTAGAAAACACCCTTAAGATTACCAAGTGCAACTGTTATACCTAACGCTGCCAAGCCCACCACTAAAACATGTCTATAAGCACCAAGATCTACAGGGTTGGAGGTCTCTAAGCACCAAGGCCTCTCAAACACCTCAAGATATGGTGGTGCAACAGCTTATCTGGACAGCTTGTTCAAGGGTTTTAGAGGCCTTTCAGCAAAGAATTTTTTTTCCTAATGTCCCATCTAAATCTCCTCCAGTGCAACTTGAGACCATTTCTTCTTGTCCTGTCATTTTTCACTTGGGAGAAGAGGCCAAAACTTACCTTGTTACAACTTACTTACAGATAGTTGTAAAAAGCAAGGAGGTCTTCCTTGAGCCTCCTTTTTCTCCACACTAAACAATCTCAGTTTCCTGCTGCTTTTCACAGGATACATTGCACTACTGCAATTGTCCACATTCTTTACTGAAACACTTTTGTGTTAATTGGTGGCAATTTTCCACATATTACTGTGGCACCCATTGGGCATTTAAGTATTTTTTTTAACACACTTTTTGTCTTGGAGACTTTATGCAAATATAAGTTTGCCAGAAAGGAAGCATTGCTCAGTATTTGTAGAATTATAGAATCAGTAGGCTGGAAAAGACCTCCAAAATCAATAATTTCTACCAATAAGAAGTATGGTATACATTATACATAGCATCAGTGAAGTACCTCTTGCTGCTGGTTATGTGAGTGAGTAGAAATTCTATAGCAGTGAATGGACCTCTGAGCAATGTGAATTTTGTCTTGATACTTTAAGACAGACACACAGTTGTAAATGACTGAGATAGGGGACAATCAAAAAGGAAATAATTAAAAGGAAAAATTAATGCAGAAGTTAATAAATTAATCTTAGGTTGGGAGTTAAGGAGAGTGTTGAACAGGAAGTGGCTTGGGTTTTGGAAGAAGAGCTTTATCTCTGCAGAAAGTAGATCACCAGAATACTGTAAGAGAAAAAAGGGAGAAAATGTTTCAACTTCTGAATTCAAAAATAGTCCTAAATTAAACAAGTACTATCCAAGACAATGTGATGCTTTTCATAAATTTAAATGGTTTGTGTGAATTTGTGAAGATTTGTGTCTGGAAGCCTGATCATAAGGGACTGCTTCATAGCTTTATTGATTCTGAAACTGCTTGAACAGAAAGTCTTGATAAGCAGATAGATGTAATTCTTTTGAGTGATTCTTCTGTGACTTACCTATTTCTATGATCACTTTAATTCATGCATTTGTTGTAATTTCTTTTCCTTGTCAAATAGGTAAGCAACTTGAAGAAAATTTTAAAAGGAATATTGGATTACAACCATGAGGTAAGAACACTTTTAAGTAAGCTTCATCTTCATTCTTGTTTAGTGTTCTAGTTAACCTTTTCAATCTAAATTATTTTCTGCTGATTAAGTTCTGACTTGCACAGTGTTTAGCACAAAGGGTGTCTCTCAAGTGGTAGCCTTCTCTAAAAGTAGAGATGTGAATGTATATGGATTTTACTTAATCTAGCTAAAAGCCTTTGAAAAGTGCATATGATTATCTCATTGGTCTTCAAAATTCAAAAACTTTTATTGCACTCATGAGGTCTTTCCACAGGTATCCAACATTGCTGTCTTTATGAGTTGTTGTATGGAAAACTGTGAAGGCAAAGTTATGTGTATCTTGCATGCTTTGTTAAGCCCTGGTGATCTTGCTCTGGAATTTTGTTTAAAGAGTAAAAATGCTCTTTTGCATCTCAAGCATTTATTGCAGAGTCTATCTTTTATTTTCATATTTCTTAAATTTAAATTTTAAAAAAAAAAAGCTAAATTTAAAAAAGTACCTTGTTTTTATTTCAGAGTCCTCTGTTCACACCTTAACATCCTTGGCTGCTTTACAGTGCATGCTGATACTCATCTTCCTTTCTTCTGGAAAACTGCCTTCAACTTTCTTCAACAGCAGTTATATCATTGGAACTGTGAAGTTGTTGTAGTAATATTAACTTAAATCTGGGGTTGTATTCGAAAGAAATTTTGGATCTACAGGTCAACATATAAGCACCTGTTGTATTTTTAGAATCAAATAATAAGTGATTTCAAAGGATCATAGGATGTTAGGGGTTGGAAGGGACCTCTGTAGATTGAGTCCAACCCCTCTGCCATAGCAAGAGCAGACAATCTAGCTCAGGTTACACAAGAACACATCCAGACAGGCCTTGAAAGTCTCCAGAGAAGGAGGCTCCACAACCTCTCTGGGCAGCCTGTGCCAGTGCTCTGTGACCCTTACAGTAAAGAAGTTGCCCCTTGTGTTGAGGTGGAACTTCCTGTGCTGTAGCTTACATCCATTGCTCCTTGTCCTAGCACTGGGCACAGCTGAAAAGGGTTTGTCCTCTTCCTCCTCATCCCCAGCCCTCAAATACTGATAAACATTAATGAGATCCCCTCTAAGTCATCTCTTCACCAAACCAAACAGCCCCAGGTCCCTCAGCCTCTCCTCACCAGGCAGTGCTCCAGCCCATTCAACATCTTTATTTACTGTATTAGTGCAGTCTGTATACAATGGTAATGTTTCTCATTGTGCCTGATGCATTCATAGAATTCTTAACACTATCACTGGAATGACCTAAAGGAAGGCTTTTTGAGTAAGAATGAATCTGGATCCTTGAAGTATACAGAGATTTTTAGTAGATTTTAGTCTGTTGGTGCTCATTCTTCAAGAAAATTTTGGGGAAAAAAAAAACAAACCAAAAAACCCCATGAAAAGTACTATACAAAACAAGGATAAACTCCATCACAGTTCCACAAACTTGGAAAACTTCTAAATGGCTTGAGGTCCCTCTATTCTTTGTATACATCTGCTAAGTGTTTTTGATAAATACCTTTACCTTATTTTCTGTTTTTCTTGAGTATTAACACATAAAAAGGGCACACAGCAAGCAACTGACTGATTCTCTCCTCATTGTTTCTTTATTGTACCCCATTTAAAAGGTGACAGTTTCTTTTTATCTGCAATTAATGTGTCAGAGATGTGTTCAATTCTGTATTTCATAATCATATTTTCAGCTTCCTGAAAGGTCTTTATGAGCACTGTAGCAGAATTGTTTAATGCTTTCTACTGACAATCGCCAATGTAAATCCTTATTTAATTATAAATTCGATTACATTAATTAAGTCACATGGAAGGTCTTGGGTTGGGTTTTTATTGTATTCCTGCATGTGGGCTGCTTAATTGTGTATTGTACTACTACCTCATGCTTCAATTTTCTAAGAGTGAAGTTGAGTTTCTTACTGTCTTACTTGTCACCCATCTGTGCTAGATATATGTAAAGTATTTCAGTTTTTGGTTTTTTAGTGATCAGAAACATGAGATTTGTGTAGGGTAGTTTACACTATGTAGAATCTTTTATACCAGTATTTATTTTTTTTAAACACAGTGCTTTAAAACTTTCCTTCACATTATGCATGTGCTGTTGATCATAGTGGAATCCTGCCTTCATTACCCTCCCTATTTGAAAACAAAAATCTGTCACCAAGTTTCAAACTGTTTCTGAATAGTTGGAGGTTTGTCTTCTTCTAAGCCTTACTTGTGTCCACCAGTTAGGTTTAATATTTGGATATTAGGCTGTTAAGTGTGTTTTAAAGGTAGATTGAAAACTATGCTGAAGTAGGAGTGAATCCCTCTTGTTAATTCTGAAGCCTCTTTGTATGTTGAAGTGTGTGTGTATTTATATGTGTAGTGATACTGACATGTGTGTGCTGGGTCTTAATGCAGATTCTAGGGCAACAGATCAATGACTTCACCCTTCCTGACGTTAACCTGATTGGAGAGCATGCTGATGCTGCAGAGCTTGGAAGAATGCTGCAACTTATTTTGGGATGTGCTGTGAATTGTGAACAGAAGCAAGGTATTACCTTTTGAAAGCATGTTTGTGGGGTGTTTTTTTCCCCTCCCAGGCAGCAAATGAAAATCCAGTTTGTTGTCATTGTGTTGCTGTAAGAGACAAATGCTTTGGGTTTTTTTTGTTGTTTTGTTTTGTTTTGTTTTTCAATTATGACATTATTTTTGTCCTGCTGATAAAAACTGCTCTTTTGTTACAAGTTTTGCTAGTTTTGAAGTCTCAAAGTATGAAACTGGTTTTTGCTTCTAGCATATGCATTTTCAGTTTTAGTTTGTTGGTCTGAAAAGGTGCTACAAAAAAGAAACTTCTTGGCCCAACCTCTAACCATTTATGAGGCAGTGAGATAGTTAAGAATTTTTTAAAAAGGGATTGTTGCACTGTGTTGTGTGATTCTTTGTTTTAGGAATTCATTCCAGTTAGTGTCTTCACTACATGGCAGAGAGCCATCAATATGACTGGGACTGGTCTGAAGATAAGCCAAGTGTGATCTGGGGTGCGGTAGTTTCTGAGGCATACAGTTGGCAAATGGGAGAAAGTAATGTTGACATCATGCCCTTCTGGGCAGCAGTGAGGACTGAGGATAATACCTGAAAGGCATCCAAATGTAACTTGAGGCAACTATTAGGCAGATAAGTTCCACTTCAGCAGTCACTGAAAGAAATTTCTGCCTCTCTCGACTGCTCTGGCAACAACTGTCTGTCTGACCTGCAGAGGTGAAATAGTCACCTATTCCTTTTTCCTGCAGAAACCACAGAGGGTTCAGTGAACAATGGAGATGCTTGTTGAAGTGTCCCAAATCTCATGCTTTAAACTTGCCTTGAGTGCAGGGCATCTTATTGTTACAGTTAAACTGCTTAATGGTTGCTTAACAAAGCAACTACAAATATTTATCAGTAAAAGCAGGAAGCATAGGAAAATGTTTTTGAAGTATCCATATGGGTAAGTGAAGCTGCCTTTTATATTTACAGTAAGTCATGTCAAATATCTGTCACTCTGATTTAACTAATTTAGTTTTCCTTTCTGACAAAATGGCAAGGAGGCTTTCAGACCTTTTGTCTTCCTCTTTCATGGTGCATCTTAGCTTTTATAGCCAGTTTCTCCTCTCCAGTTTCCTCATGTGTCTAAACCTTCTTAGTGTCTCCTGAAATTACATTTGTTCTTCCCTTAATCAGGCAACAGTCTGACTGTCCCATTAATTAAAACAGAGGTAATCTTCTTCCATAAGTACATAAATAACTTTCATTAGGCCTCCTATCTTCTCTGTTTTACATGAAATTATCTATTTGGCATCCTCAAATGGAAAGCATATCTTATTCCTGTGTTTCTTATACTCTTCCAGTCTGGACCATTAAATATACTTTTGAAATACATGAATGTTCCAGTGTTACATTCTTTGAGTGAGATTTGGCATAACCTAATTAATCACTTTGAATTGACTAATTCCTAGCATTTCCCTCTTGAGAAAACCAGTAAAAAAAAAAATACAGGTCACATGTAAAAATTATTACATCCAATTGGAAACCGTACTGGATGTGTCATGAACTCCTTGACTGGGTCTGATGCCAGAATGTGTCCCTCTCACCACTGTGTCATCTTACAAGGTACCTGTTGTGTACATCTACACATAGGTGAAGAATGAGAAAGCAAAGGTGACTTACTTGTTATATAGCATGTAAAACCAGAAAGGGCAAAAGATACAGAAATGTCTTGAGAATGTTGTAGGACAAGGCAGGACAATATTAAACTTATGGAAAAGGAGATCCTAAGCATGGATTGTGTAGTTGTGTAGCCTAAATTGTTTGGGGGTAAAGTGAGAAAAGGACTATATGGATTTAAGCAGTATGAGATGCCAGAAGGTAAAGAATTATGTTTTCATTGTTGCAGAGTTTCAGTGAGCCTGGATTTATGTTTGAATAGAGTTATAATATAACTTACTCAACTTTTGGGGGAGGGCCTTGACTGGTGATTCTGCACTTGATGTCATCTGTGGCACCTAACTGTTTTGTATGAAGGATGCAGCTTTTGACCTTGTGTTCTCTCCTTGACTTGAGTTTCCAATATTAACACTGCAGAATGTTCTTATTTTCAGAGTACATCCAGACCATAATGATGATGGAAGAATCAGTTCAACATGTTGTCATGACAGCCATTCAGGAGGTATGCTGGGATGCCCACGGTGTGCACAAGTATTTAGCCTTCCAGTCTTTTACAAATACATGCTTTTATTACATTTGAAAAGCCTAGTTGAAAGTAAAGAAAATGAGGGACATAGATTTTGCCATTTTACATAGCTTATTTTTTTTCTTTATAGAAAAGAAAAATCAGTAAAGCTTACTTCATGACAAAGAACTCTGGTTGAATGTCCCACTTTTCTTTAAATCTAGAAGATTGAAACTTCTAGATATTTTTGATTGTGGGTTCAGTTCCCTTTCCTTCACCTTTCCTGCCCTGTGGCTCCTGAAGTGCACTAGACTCCTTTTATGCAAGTAGACAATACTGTAGAATTTCTTCACAATTTATACCTTGAAATTGCAAAACTCTGTGAATGCTTATTTTCATGTTTTTACTGGATAAGTGAACAGAAAGAAATGGAGAGCAGAGTATTCTTCTGTCAGCTTCAGTGTTATGAAAAAGCAAATGAGGATGTTGGTGCAGTGTGTTTTTACAAGCTAGCAAGTATGCTGCAGTGTTTTTTTGTGGAAGTGCTGCTTTAAAACACAGTGAAAATGAAGCTACAGTGTTAGCCAACAGTGTAATCATGAATTCCCTATGCAACTTCATAGCAGCCCAATGTGGCTGTAAGCAAAGTGCCTCTCAGTCTTCATAGGTGGTTTACTACAGAGCAGGCCGTTAAGAAAGCAGGAAATTGCTGGTAATCCCTTTCTTATGAACACAAACAAGAGATTTAGAGCATTTTCATTTTCCCATGATTCCTGAATAAAGAGATGACAGCCTACAGGGACCCCATCCCCTGTTGTCACTTTGACCAGCAATGTATACATAGAATCAGTCAGGGTTGGAAGGGACCACAAGGATCATCTAGCTCCAACCTCCCTGCTATGGCCAGGGACACTTTACTCTAAATCACGTTGCCCACAGCCTCATCTAGCCTGGCCTTAAACACCTCTGGGACTGTGGCCCGAACCACCTCCTTGGGCAACCCATTCCAGAGTCTCATCACTCTCAAGATGAAGTCATGTAGTCATACATCCTGTTGTTTCCATGTGGACTGCTATCTATAACATTGCAGAGAGGGCTTTTGAAAGGAAACTGCTCTATGTAACATTGCAGACAGAACTTTTGAAATTACTAAAGGAATTCTTATGCTAAATAATCTTCCAGTCAGTACCACCAAGCATCAGTGTTAACTAATACAGTATTTTGGTAGATTTTGCTGATGCCCTTTTTTATTAAACCAAATTTTCAGCATCACTGGTTTACTCATACAAGTGGGGAAACATGGCTGGAGAGTAGCCCCATGGAAGAAAATCTGGGAATTAGGATTGATGGAAGGATGAACGTGAGTGAATAGAACAGAACAGAATAGGCCAGCTTGGAAGAGACCTCCAAGATCATCCAGTCCAACCTATCACTCATCCAATCAACTAGACCATGGCACTAAGTGTTCCATCCAGTCCTCTCTTGAACACCTCCAGGAACAATGACTCCACCACCTCCCAGGGCAGCCCATTCCAATGCCAGTCACTCTCCCTGTGAAGAACTTCTTCGTAATATCCAGCCTGGCACAACTTGAGACTGTCTCCTCATTCTGTTGCTGGTTGCCTGGGAGAAGAGCCCAACCCCACCTGGCTATAGCCTCCTTTCAGGTAGTTGTAGACAGCAATGAGGTCACTCCTAAGCCTTCTTTCCAGGCTAGACAGCTCCAGCTCCCTCAGCCTCCCCTCACAGGGCTGTGCTCCAGGCCCCTCNGCCAGCTTGGAAGAGACCTCCAAGATCATCCAGTCCAACCTATCACTCATCCAATCAACTAGACCATGGCACTAAGTGTTCCATCCAGTCCTCTCTTGAACACCTCCAGGAACAATGACTCCACCACCTCCCAGGGCAGCCCATTCCAATGCCAGTCACTCTCCCTGTGAAGAACTTCTTCGTAATATCCAGCCTGGCACAACTTGAGACTGTCTCCTCATTCTGTTGCTGGTTGCCTGGGAGAAGAGCCCAACCCCACCTGGCTATAGCCTCCTTTCAGGTAGTTGTAGACAGCAATGAGGTCACTCCTAAGCCTTCTTTCCAGGCTAGACAGCTCCAGCTCCCTCAGCCTCCCCTCACAGGGCTGTGCTCCAGGCCCCTCCCCAGCCTTGCTGTCCTTCTCTGGACACCTTCCAGTTCCTCAACATCTCTTTTGAATTGAGTGGCCCAGAACTGGACAAAGTACTCAAGGTGTGGCCTGACCAGTGCCAAGTACAGGGGCAGAATAACCTCCTTTGTCCTGCTGGCCATACTCTTCCTGATCCAGGCCGGGATGCCATTGGCTCTCCTGGGCACACCGCTGGCTCATGTTTAGCCTAGTATCTCCCAGCACCCCCAGGTTCTTCTCTGCCTTGGCAACCAAATGGGCCAGCTGTATGTCAGGGTGCATTAAGCACAGCATAGATAGCCATTTGAGGGTGGTTGTCCTGCTCTGCAGTGCACTAGTGCAGTTTCACCTTGAGCTCTGTGTTCGGTTTTTGGATGCTTCTGTATAAGAAAGACATCAAACTGTTATGTTAACATGTGTCCAGAGGACCTTTCACCATGGTGAAAGGTCTTGAGGGTATGACTTAGGAGGAAGCATTATGAGGCCACTTAGTTTGTTCAGCTTGGAGAAGGCTGAGGGGGGATGTTATTGTACTCTACAACTATCTAGAGAAATGGTGGAAGAGCAGGTGTTCATCTTGCTCTGGTGTCCAGTGAGAGGCTATGAGGAAATGTTACGAAGTTGTATCGGGGGAAGTTCAAATGGGACATTAGGAAAAGGCTCTTCACTGAGTGGTCGATACTAAGAGAGGTGGTCACAGCACCAAGCCTGTCAGAATTCAAGGAACATCTGGGTGATGCCCTTAGTATATAGTTTGGTTCTCCATTGTCTTGTGAGGAGCAGGGAGTTGGACTTGATGATCCTTGTGGGTCCCATCTAGCTCGAGTTACTCTCTAATTCTAACAACAGTTTAGATCCAGAGAGTGTCTTATAGCTGCACTTGCAATCTGTGCCTTGGGAGGGCTGAAACTTCAGTGGATTTCAGTAGGTTTTTCTATTCCTTGGACTCGGAGCAGCTCTCGGAATCAAAGTGACTCAGACAAAGTATTTTGGTTTCTCTTACATACTAAAGTGCTTAGGAGAGTAGCTGCATATACATGTTTGAAAAGTTTGTGTGCTACCTAACCCAAACATTTCATGGCATTTCATATGCCTTTCTTCGAAGTTACCTATGTAAAAGGCCTCTCTAAGCTTTACTGATGCATTATGTAATACCTTTTAGCAAAGCAGATATAAATGTTTTCTGAGTCTGCCGTGCTTTTCATCTTACTCATTGTGAGGCACACAGTAGATCAAGCCACTGCTTTTTTGTTTCTGGGTTATGTGTGAAGAAGATCAGACTTAAACAAAAAGAACATTTCACGTTTCAATTTTTGTTTGATGATAACAGGATTTTTTAATAACTTGTTAAGTCCTCAGCATTTTTTAATTAACTTGTTGAATTTTAAAAAAATAAATAATGAAATATACTCCAAAAAGGTTTTAGAAATTGAACAATGCTTTTTTGGGTTACTTTTTCAGTGCAATCATATTGATCTAGTGTGTTGCTACCACATAGATTCTTAGATTCTGATCTGCATGTATGCATTTCTAAGTGCAAGCTCTGCATGAGAAAGATGGTTTTGACGCAGTTTCCAAAAAATACTGCAACATTGCATATACTTTATATATTACATTACATGCTATGTAATATATATTAGTATATTGTGTTGTAACTGTTACATATTAATTTCCAACTAATAATATATATAACACTTATACATTAAAAAAAATAATTTACACATTCTTTTAAAAGCCAAAATTCTTCCTTACACAAATTATTTTGGCTGTATTTATTTCTTTGCCTTTTCCTTTCCTTGACAGTCTCTGGAAATTCTGCTTTAATTTCCCCAAGTCTTTTGTTTGACCAACCAAGTTCATCAACGTAGTAGCTGGGGTAATTGTTTGCTTTTACTTTTAAGAGCATCTCTAAATTTGGTCACTCAGAAGGTGTCTGTACAGGTCAGGCTGATAATCAGAACTGACTATTGACAGCAAAGTGCTAGTAGTGTCAAAACTTGCCTGGGATGCTTAGCAGAAGGTATTTCCTGTTTAGATTGATACCAACTCTTACTTCCATAAAGTAGAAACTGTTTGGCTTTGTGGTTTGTTTTTTGCTTTTTTTTTTTTTTTTAAACCCCTAGCTCTGTTTTGTCCTGACTCTTTGAAGGTTCATCTTGTCTGAAGTAAAAAATCTAGGAAGTGATTAAAAAAATATATTTTCCTTGTGTCTGTCAGCAGTACAAGAAGAAGGCATTAAAAGATCCATCCCATATTAGACAGAACCTTGACTCTTAAAAAGCAAATTCATGAAAATACATAAAAGAAGAAAACAAAAAAAAAAAAAAGAAAAAGGAAACCCNATTCATGAAAAAAAATAAAAAAAAAAAAAAAAAAAAAAAAAAGAAAAAGGAAACCCCAGCCTTCTGAATACAGAAGCTTGGAGTTTTGGACATTGTTTCATAGGCACTTAAGTGTGTACAGTATTAGGAACTGTGGAACTATTTCAGACAGAGCAGATGTGTTGAACTTTTAACATCATCAGTCAACTGGTGTGGCTGCCTTTGCAAAAACATGCAAATCATGTAGGGGAACAAAAAAGCATTCAAAATCCAGGTTATTCATGCATGGAGATTTTGAGATAGTTTTCTCCCTTCCCTAATCTTTGTGTGTCCATGACAACACAACTTAATCACATACCACAAGCAAAGCAGTTAAAAAAATGAGAAGGTTTTAATAATATTCCCAGTAGCAGATCTGTAAGTCATCATACCAAAGATCTGTAAGGCATCATCCTAAAGCTGGGAGCATGAAAATTTATGGATTTTTAGGATTGCACAGGGAATCACAAACGCTTCTCATAAAACCAGAGGAATTTCTGCAAAAATTGTCATGTTGTTCAGCTTGTGGATAAAATATTTTGATTTTAAGTGACGTTTTGATTATTTGGAAAAATACCTTGTGCCACCTCAAGTGTTCATTCCTGTGTGCAGAAGAAACCAGAAAAAGGGCAAGGAAGTAAATGCTAGTTGCTCGCTTTTTCACTGTAGGAAGCTCATGAGCAAACACATCCTTCTGCTGTAGAGGCCTAATGCAATTGCTTGAGTTTTGGAGGCAATTCTTTTGTTGTTCTGGGTTTTTAGGTTTCGTTTGTTTGTTGGTGCTTTGTTTTTGCTTTTCTGAAAGCCAGTTCCAGTGCTGCAGAATTTGGAAGGTGGGCAAAATTTATGCCTATCTGTATCTAGCTCCTGAAAGAAGGGACACTTGCAGCTGAGAAGAAAGAAAGAAAAGACTACACCTTCAACTTTTATTCCCTTGAGCCAGCCAGTTGAAGTACAAATGAAATTATTTTTGCCACTCAAAAATACTGGCATTAACCCATGCCCCTTGAGGCTGTGTGTTATAATATCCCACATGCAGGTTGCATGTGAAGCACTAGAAACTACATCAGAATTTTCTGCAGTTTGTCTGCATATGAGCTTCTAAGTACAGGAGATACATAGCAGAAATCAGTAAGGAAATGTGCTTTAAAAGTCAGTGACTTACTGGTATAATCCGATTGGTAGTAATGCAGAAAGAGGTAATGTGCCATTGAGCAGGTAACAGATGAACACTTTGAAGTTCTAAAATTCAATAGTAGCTGATTGAGGAGTGAAGAATGGAGTAAACTAGGCAATCCTGTTAATTTTGTATTTTTTAGGTGGATGGGAGGTATAGTGTGTATTTTGAATTGCCACACATACCTGTATGGATTGCTAAACCACAGCATTTAGTAAAACTTCTCTTGACTTTTTTGGGAAGTGTTACCAAAGAGAGGTTTGGATACTTGGGTGTTCTGTTTCTCTGTGGTAACTGCAAGAAACCTGATTGAGACTATGCAGAAGCAGAGCACAGTCAAGACACTTGCTTATATATACCTCTGTGGTGTGTGGGGAGATGTGTAGGGAATAGATGGAATCACTTCAGTTCCCCCTTTTCACCTCACTTCTTGACTTCAGTTTATTAGCGATTGGTGATCAGAAGTTAGATTCCTTCTGTATAATCTGGCAAAACCATTCCTGTTATCTGGTTATGCTGCTGGATACAGCACAATCACTTAGATTCCTTCTTCACCATTCCACCATACCATAAACCCATAACATTGTAAGGTGCTTCTTGTTGCACTGAGTCAGTCATTTGCATATGTGTTTGTGGCTTTTGCCCTCAGTGCCTCATGCACACTTCCCATGGCATTCCTGATGCACTCCGTAGAGTTAAATTCACAAACTCTCTGTAACAGTCACACTACACCCCACCATGTGTCTTCACCTCCTCATCTTTCTCCAGCCAATGTACTTGTTTCTTGACATTTCTACAAAGGATTCTTAAGGGTGGGAAGTTCTGGGAGAGGTGGCAAACCCCACTGAATTATAAAGGGATTATATTACTGGCCTCCTGTGCTCCTTTATGTTGATCCACAGAAAGCAGCAACACTGCAGTGGCCTCTAGTGGGTTGTGTGGCCCTTGTGTTGCTCTTACAGCAAGACTTGTGCAGGCCTGCTAAGCTGGATTTCTGAAGAGGAAGTTGTGCTGTGGCCGTAAAGAGTGATGGCTGGCAGGGAGATACTAGAGTACAGCATAGCAGGCTGCATGCAACCTGGCACTTGCCATTTGGAAAGTACTGGCTTAATGGGTGGAGCACCCAAACTTCATGCACAGTGTTGTGGGATATAGAGTAGGGAGAAGAAGAGTTCAGTATTTGGTTAATGTTGTTACCTGTATTAGTCATCTGTAAAAAAAAAAATAAAATTAAACAGTAACTAGTGAAATGGATAATTGAAGTGCATATGAACATCACAGAGCAGAGAGGGACTGAGAGTTCTTGTTTTGTATGGCAAAATGATAAGGAGCTTGGAAAAGGTAGCCCTAAATTAAATACAAGTTATAATGCTGCTGTGTAAGGAAACACAAGAGACATAGAATCAGACAATCATAGAATCAGTTATGGTTGGAAGGGACCACAAGGATCATCTAGTTCCAGTCTCCCTGCCTACGGTCAGGGACACCTCACGCTAGATCAGGCTGTCTACATCCAACTTAATTTCTCAGGGTACAGCTCTGCAGCTAGGGACTTTGTAATTCATAGAATCGGTCACGGTTGGAAGGGACCACAAGGATCATCAAGTTCCAGCCTCCCTGCCATGGGCACGGTCATCCTACCCTAGATTAGGCTGGACAGAGCCTCATCCAGCCTTGCCTTAAACACCTCCAGGGATGTGGCCCCAACTGCTGTTGCAGAGAATCTGGGCTTGATGGAATGCCTCACTTCAGGGTAGTTTGTCATTGTAAAGGTGCAGACAATATGGGGAGAGTTCAGCACTGTCAAAAATCTGAGGGGAGTGCATGGTACACAGCTAGATGCCAGTTAAGATGGGAAAATGAAACAAAACATAAATGTATAAATATTTGAATGATGTTAATGTCAAACAGATTTTTTTCTCTTGGACATGATGGTATAAACAGAAAGGATGGAGAACGAATAAAAGCTCTTTTCTGTGTATCCAAGGAGCTTTGCTGATGAAAAGTAATGGAGAAGCATTGATCTCTGCAAGGAATAAATAAAGCCCTGTCTCTGAAGAGAGCAGCCAGACTGGACAGGAGGCCTTAGGAAAGAAACCTTGTTCTGATTTTGGTTAGGATAAAGCCTGTCTAATTATAAATTCCATGCATCATGTCATATGGAGGACTCAAAATATTTTGTGTTTTGACAGGATGACAGAAACCATCGTTGTGGTTCTGAAACGCTGCCTTTTTCAGTTAGCTACAACATTCCTTCTTGTAGCTACATGTTCATTCTTGCATCTGGCAGCTTTCAGTAGTAGTTTTACCTCCCATGTGTTTGCTGAAGGTTAGTGGGAGGCCGTCTTTGGGCCATAGATTGTTACATTTGATCTAAATTACAACTACCCTTGTAGTTGATTCAGTCTGTTACTGAAAGAAAACTCACTTCCTTACCAGCCTTTCATCTTTTAGTAAAATAATTATCNAGCCATCCCTGCAATAAATAGGTTACTATGAAAGGAATTGTAATATTCATATCAAGAATACTCTCTATAGAATTCATATTTGTAAATGATAGACCACTCATCTTTGTTTTGCACAGTTAGCTTAGATATGGCCCCAGCAACTTCAGTTAAGTTGATGTGGACTTGAAGCTGATCAGAAAGTGAAAACCACTGGCAGAGAAAAATTAAAGGAAGGTCTTGCATGGTGTTGATAGCTGCCATAAATCCAGTGCCACATCAGTAAATTGCCAAGCAGAGTGTACTGTAGGTTTTATCATAGATAAAGAATGTGCATTTTTGTATGTGTTTGTAATATAGTCCATAAAATTTAT
>VWZI01008280.1:63207-89193 GCA_013396835.1 Psilopogon haemacephalus
TTTTTTCTTTTATCCTTCTTCTCTAGGAGGAGGAAGGCTTAAAATGAGACTAATTTTCTGCTTTTCTTTTTCTACAGATTAGAAGCTGCCAAAGATGACTACCGAATACGCTGTGAAGAGCTAGAAAAGGAAATTGCTGAATTGAGACAACAAACAGAAGAACTTACTACGCTGGCAGAGGAGGCTCAGTCTTTGAAGGATGAGATAGATGTGCTCAGGTGAGCTCTGTTCTGTTAATGTTTTTAGCTATTAATTTTTAATTCATGTGATTCATGTAGTTGATTAGCTCCTATTTGTGTAGTTTTTAATACTAAATATAAACTCTAAGTGCAAAGGTTCCTTTACATCCTCCAGTGAAGTGAGGAGATCACCATATAATTATTTTTAAGTAAATTCATTATTTACTATGCACTTAATCAGTAGAATGCTAGTAAACTTAGCAATCTCACAGCATCCCCTGGTCACGACAAGTTTGGTCTCCTGGACATTCTTTGCATTCATTTTGGCCTGGGGATCTGTTCTTACTAGGGAGCTAGGCTCTTTTCTTTCTTACTTGCATTATTCCAACTTTTGATAGTGCTTTTTGGTTCAACATTGTCCCGGCATAGAATGACGGAGCATCCTAGAATTAATCCAATTCCTGGGCTCTCTTCTCCCTCTACTGTTCAAAGGTTTGGTAGGGGGTGAAGGGCGGGGCATCCCAGGTGGCCCCGGGACCCAGAGCGGGGGACCTCGGGATGCCCATATACGTCGAACCTTGAATCAATTGGCCGGCCAGGAAATGTTGGACGCCTGATGGACAGTTTCATACGCCCCGTAGGGTTCTTAAACGGGTCAGCAGCCATTTTCCTCGTTCTTCCCGCTCTCCTCGTCCACCGTCCATGCAGTAGCTGGGAGAAGCCCCAGCCACGTGCACGGCAACAGGCAGCGAGGCACAGCAGCTTTATTCCACGCGGCAAGGCTGATCCCTCTCTCTCTTTTCCCAGTTTCTTTCCCTCTTTCTAATCCCTCTTTTATTTTCTTTAAATCGGTTTCCCTCCTTCCGCAGTCTCTCCCCTCGGTTCGGGAAGGAGCGTGTTTCTCCCCTTCGCTTCGTGCTCCCGCGGGTGCTCATAGGCGCGGTCGGGATCTGTTTTGCATGTAACCTCTCTGTTTTCCCCAGTCCTGGTTGTTAAACGTTTATACCTGACATTTGAGCGATATTTGTGTCTTTTCTGCCGACCGAAACCCAAAAGAACCGGCGAGGAGGGCACTGGGACCCCCTCGCCCCACGGGATATCGCATTTAATTAGTGCTATCCCGTGACAATCATACAATGCTGATGTGAACAACTTTTGCTACAACTCTCTTTGCGTTTTTAGCACCTGAAGCTGTCATGATTTGATGATGCTAGGGTTTAATAGGGTGGGGCAGCCTTTTTCTCTGTGGAACATAATCCTTCAGTTTTAGCATCCTGCTGCCATACATTATTCAGAACAATTGCCCACTACCCTCTCATACCACTCTTTCTAGCAAAGCTTATTTTAATATTACCTTTTCTAACTTGCTAGCAGCTTTATGCAAGAGCTTCCTGTCTTTGCCTTCTCTGTTGTTATATATGGAATAAGCCCATCAGGTTGCACAGTTATGTGGACTGTTTGTGTGGGCAGCATAGGTTCAAAGCTTAATACCTTGTCTCGTAGAGAGGCTCTGCACTTCATTAGGGACTAAGAAGATTTAGCTTGCCTCGGTGTTCTGCAAGTCTGACCATCATCTCAATGGAGGATTCTCCAGATTTCTTAAGAAATTGAGTGGTTCTGAAATGAAACTGGGGCCATTAATAATAGAGAAGATGTGGGTGGTTGGGGGTAAGGAAAATTACTATGTTGGTAGTGGGTTGGAAAAAAAAAATCTTCAATTTTATGAATAGAACCTGGTGGGTTTGGGTTGGTTGGCTTGGTGAGGGGTTTCTTTGGGTGGGTTTGTTTGTTTTGCTTTTTGGTTAGTTGGGTGGGATTTTTTAGTTGTTTGGTTTGGTGGGGTTTTTTTGTTCTTGTTTGAACAAATCAGGCCCCAAAGCTGCTGCAGTGCTTATGTGCTGCCCAATGTAACTTTATTCCTGGCTGTCAGTAAAAGAAATAGAAAGGCAGAAAATTTTACTCTTCACTCTTGTGAAATATGGAACTGAGGACTGATTTAGAATTTTTTTAAAAAGGGTGGGAGTGAAGGTGCTTTAGCTATTATTTTGAATTTGGGAGCAGGTAAGAAGGCTGTATTAGGAAGAGTGATAGCATCTAACAGTTAATCTTCAGCATCTCTTTGAGTTGACAAATAGTTATGGAGGGAAGCAGACATTTTGAAAGTGAAGAAAAGAAAAGTATGAGGGGAGGATACGACTGATTTCATGTTCTTGCCAGGATGTCTCAGGATGTCTTATGCATTAATGCAAAGCACTGAGAAAGCATCAAGGCATTTCATGTTGTTAGTTTTCAGAGTACAATATTAATACAACTCTGTCCCTGCAGGCACTCTTCTGATAAAGTAGCCAAGTTAGAAAGTCAGGTAGAGTCATACAAAAAGAAGCTGGAAGACCTGGGTGATTTGCGTCGTCAAGTGAAGCTCTTGGAAGAGAAGAATACAATGTACATGCAGAATACTGTGAGCCTGGAAGAGGAGCTAAGGAAGGCCAATGCAGCACGCAGTCAGCTGGAAACATACAAGAGGCAGGTGAGAACAGACATACATCATCAATTCCACACTCTGCTGTGCTGTTCAACCCCTGATAAGATTTCCTAAAAAAAAAAAAAAAATTGTGAACCAACAGCTCTCTCTGCTTAGAAGACCTCCATATTTTGTAGGCACTACCTTAGTGTCATCCTTTCTTGCAGTTCTAATCATTATTTCAAGTTTATATTAGTTTGTCAATATGCAGTATTTCTTTCTTTCAAAAAAAATCAACAGATGTTAAGTTTTTTTTTCTCCCCCCTCAAACTATTCATGGTTCATGTTCAGTCATGGGGCTTGAATTAGAGCCTCCTCTTTCAGGAAAAAATACCCACTGGCAGCAATGAGGAATGCACCATAACTGAGGTAAGTAATTTCTGTGATTGAATAACCTCCTTTTTTTTTTTTTAAGGTTTGTCTGATATATTTGAATTTGTCCAGTTATAGAGAGAGGTGGGCATGTATCATTCCTCTTGTTAATATTCACCCAGCAGAGTACAAAAATGTTTCACCAGCACTTTCTGTGGAGTGAAAGGCATCTAATTCTCCTGCTAATCAAAGTGCCATGTGATCCTGTTTCTACAAAGGTGTGCTTAGTCTTCTCTCTGCTATTGCACTATGTTGACCTAATGTCATTCAGGGATTCTTGTTACAGGGCCAGACAGTGTAGTTAATTAAGGTAAGAGTGCTTGCTATGTGTTTTTTCCTGTTCATAGGCTCAAATGGTCATAGTGCAGGGATCCTACATGTCCTTTTAGGCAGAATAAAAGTGTGGAAACAGTCTCTAATAACAGGCCTAGGAGCAGTGTGTGTCCCTAAGACTTCAGAGCTGTTATTGTGAACCTGTCCATCTTACAGGCTGCCCAGAGAGGGTCATGGACTCTCATTCTCTGGAGACTTTCAGAACATGCCTAGGCATATTGCTGTGCAAGCTGGTCTAGGCAAACCTTGCTTCACAGAGAGGTTGGACTAGGTGATCTCCAGAGGTCTCTTCTGGCCCTTAACTTTCTGTGGTACCTTAAGTATTGAGACAACTAGTTTTAGCCTCTCTGGCCTAATTGTTAGTACTGTCCAAATGATTCCACCAGCAAGAAAATGAACTTGGACAAAAAGTGTCCTGAAAGAAGAGAAAACAATGGCCTTTCACATATGAGTTAGTTTCATGCCTACTGGCAAGGAATATTTCACTCCATTGAAAAGCTGAGCATGCAGTATAGTTGTGTAGCCCTGACATCTGCATCTGATCATTCTTATTTCATCAGCAACAAGGACTGTGGAAGGAGCAGTCCTGTCTTTTCTTCATCATTCCTTGTGTTTTAGGGGTAGCTTTTAATGTCTGAGGAGCTGTTGATTTGTATAAAACTGTTCTGCTGGCCAAGACTGGAAGAAACCTCAGGTGTCTCATGATGAGTTGCTTCACCTAATCACAGTGTCTGAATGTGAACACACAAACATGTTTGTTTGCCTTCATTGTCTCTAAGGCTGGGTGCCTTTTCAGACCTGCCTGTAAATCATGAGCTGTCACAAAATCAAGTTCTGGGAATCCTAAACTGTGCTATATAAACTAAGACAGGTAGAAGGATCCTGATGTTTCTCACTGCTGAGCACTAGTGTGCCACTCTAGTGGAATGTGTCTTGTCTGATGTGTGAAGGATCCAATCCCACCCATCCAATGCCAGGTAGCAGCTCCCTGCTGTGCAGGTGAAAGTGCTTGGATCAGACTCTTAGAGTAACCTGCAAAGAAATTGCATCCTTACCCTACACAACATTTTCAGTGAGATGAGGTTATTGGTGGTGCCTTCTGCTGGAACTGTAGTAACATTCAGTAACCTGTGGCAACATTTAGAACTGTAATAACATGTAGTAACATTTAGTAAAATTGTAGTAACCTGCAAGGAAATTTCCTCCTTACCCTACACAGCAGTTCAGTGAGATGAGGTTATTGGTGGTGTCTTGTGCTGAGAACTGTAGTAACATTTGTTTTACTTGAGAGTTTTTGTCCACTGTTCTGAAATCAAGCACAAACATTTTCCAAGAAACTTTCTGTTGCAGCCTGAAGAATTGAAATGTGAAGATTCCAGGATTATTTTTGTAATTTTAATTCAGCCCCTTTGTGCATGTGCATTCTGAGATATATTTTTTAATTGCCTTGCTTTTTTCTTTGCTGCTTTGCACATTCCACATGTCAGATAATGCTCAGTAAATGTGATGGCAGTCCATTTTGTGGTTTTTTTTTTTCTAATTATTGTTATTTAAATATCCTGCTTTACCATGTAGTTGTGTATCTTTCTATACACTCCCAAGTCCTCATTCAAAACAAACCATTACCTTTGCATGAGTGATTCCAAATATGAATGCATTTGTTTCCATTTGAGGTGAAAATATACCTATTTTGCAAGTGGGGGCACAATCACAAATCAAGGCCTGCTTTTTTTTTTTTTTTCTTTATTTGATTTCTTTTTTTTGTTAATACCTGCAGTTATTCTGATAGCCTCAATGAGCTAGTCACGTGTGAGAAATTAAGTATTTTCATACATATTTTGTTTTTTCATCTTAAAATTTCAGGAATGGCAGGCTTGTGGGGTTTTTGCAGCCTGTAATTTAAGAAGAGCAGCAAAGTCCCTGGTCTGCAAGGCTTAAGATTTTTAGGCCTGGCAGTTCTTTTGCTATAGCTATAGACACTGAAAATACTAAATTATTAGAAGCACTAGGCAACCTTAATCTAGGCATGGCTGTTGCTTTGTGTCAGAGTTGAAGTTAATCACTTTCTCTCTCACCTAAAAGCCATGATAAGCTTTCTTATGGATTGCTTCAGAAGAAGCTGTACGTCCTTATCTGAGTCTTTGTTCAGCTTTCATGTTTTCAGGTTAGGCTTTATTTGGTTTAATTGCTTCCATGCTTTCTGCATAAGCTCTACTGATGTTCTGGGAAAGGAGACTTGGCTAGTTAAAGGTCAAGAGTTTTCAAAAGCCAGGACTTCACCAATCCTTTCTGCTCAGCTTTTAGGGTCTCCTCTCACTTAACACTGAAAGTTCTTTATTGATATGTAGTTGAAAGTCATACCTGTGACTTTGTCAGCAGTGTTTCCTTCTGAAGGAAGCTACTTAGGAGCCTGTGGCTTAATCTTTATATTAGCCCATTTAAAATGATTAGGAAAATCTCAAGTTAAAAAATGTTACCTAACTGCATGAACTTTTGTTGTGGAATTCTGAGTCAGGCTTGTGAAGCAGAGTTAACAAAAGGTGTAGATAATTTGCCTTGAGAAGGGTTTTTTGTTTATTTGTTTTTCCTAGGCCTCTCAGAATGCAGGAGGATTTTTCTGCTTCTCTTAAAGTTTTTAGACCCATAGAATGATATAGTTGTGGTGTTTTGGTCTGTAAATCATGGTTGGTCTTAAATTCTTGGGTTTAGATGCTAAAAATATGTAACAGTTTTTGTTTCTTTTCCCTGTAACCAAGACCTAATATTGGAATGCTGTTGCTTTTTTGCTGAAACACAGAATAACTGATGAAAGCAGGTTCTAGTATGCCTTATAGGTAACTATTTCACTTGTTTACAACATGGCTTGTGGTGCATGGTAATTGGCTACTTTTGTCTTGTGTATTTTGGTTTAATATTAATATTCGTAGACAAATTATTGATTCTTGTCCTCACAGGCAGTTGAACTACAGAACAGGTTATCTGAAGAATCCAAGAAAGCTGATAAATTAGATTATGAATGCAAACGACTGAAAGAAAAAGTAGACAGCCTCCAAAAAGAAAAAGATGTAAGTGCCAAGGTGTTACTTTTCTGGTAGTAGTGATAGCAACTTTGTGTCCTTGATAACACAGAGATATGGTAAGTTATAGCTAGCCATTTACAGCAAGCTTTTTAAACTAGGGAGTCTGTTTTCACCTAAGATTTTTTTTTTTCTCATACTTGAACATAAGGTCCTTTTTAAACCTGAGATCTGTACAGGCATTGGTGTTAAATGGCTGTACAAAAACATATTTTTATGAAGAAAAGCCTTCATAATTTGGGATCTGAAGTGATTTCTTGCTCTCTTACCATAAGAAGGTCAAGCATCCATGGTAATTGTAATGTGTTCTGAAGAGCCTGTTAAAATAGGATTTCTGCAGTGTCATCTTAGAGCTGTAGTCCTGTGGCACTTTCCTTCCCAAACCATTCTTTGAGGCAGTATCAGCCTTCTGTGGAGTCAGGACTGCTGTAGCAAGAGACTTAAGAGTGACATAGAGGGATCTGTTTATTGAGACACATCTCACCTTTTATTACAGCTTCTTGATGATCTGTTTTGTACTGCCAACATGGAACAGACAGGATGGATACCAGTCTATTCTCTCTGTTACATGCTGCTGGTGATTCTGTGGTTAATTGCTTTGCCCTATCCTGCCAAGACTCACTCCTTCAGACTTCTTTTGCACACTCTTGTTTCTCGCCAGGTTATTTTGGCTTGTTTCTTAGGAATGTATGTGCAGGTGCCTCAAAATACATCAAAGCAAGGCCAGCACTTTTGAGTTAGCACTTTCTTAGACTTCTTTTAAGTACAAATCCATCTATCCATCAGCCAGAGTATCTACAGGCTCTTCCCTCAATGGTCATGTTTCCCGACCAGTCGTTTCCAGCATTTCCAGTCTCTGCACTGGAGTGGCACTTGGACTGAAAATTTTCAGTTATTTTCTGTTTACAGGTCATTGATTTCCACATTTTATTAGATTTACAAACTATTGTGCTCACTTGTCCTTGATACCACCTCCATCTGCCTTATCATGCAGGTTTCAGATGCCCATAGTAATTTGTGCTGCGCTTTGGCTTTCTTTCCTGCTCTTTATTTAAAGCTTGGTTTGGTGGTTTGGGTTTGTTTTTTCTTTTGTTTGGGTTTTGGTTTTGTTTTTGTTATGTTTGACAATGATAAGGTTGTGTCTGTGGCTTGCCCATCGCTCTGCAGACCATTTCATCTTGCACAAAGGATCTGAATTGCAGGCCACTGTCACACAGTTTTCTGGTTCTCCTCTTGGCAAACAGCATTTCTGGGAGACAAGATGTTGTTTTCCAGTGCAGTCTTTCGAATGGATATGCACCTGTTGGAAGCAGATCACAGCTGAAGTATCTTCACCTTGAATTAGTGGTTTGCTAACTGTTACCTACTCTTTCTGTTCCTTGTTGTCACATATATATGTATATATCAGTAAACTTGTCCACCACAGATCACAAGCTCTCTAGAGCTACCTTGTCAGTTCTAGTTTGGAAATGGTTAATGAGGTTGATTTTTGTCCACGTCTTTATGTTCTGCCAAAGCGTGGCAGTGGTTTTTTGATATATTTATCTATGTAGCTTGGGATTTTACCTCTGTGGTGTGTTTTGTGACAAGTACTTAGGTAATCTGATGAGTTCACTTTGCAGTGTACAAGTACTTGAAACACTAGCTCATTTTATGTATTAATTAAAATGCTCGGACATATGATTAATCAACTTGGGAGTGGTGATGCCCTGGAATGGGTTGCCCTGGAGGTATTAAGGCAAGGCTGGATGATGCTCTGTCCAGCATAATCTAGGGTAAGGTGTCCCTGCCCGTGGCAAGGGGGTTGGAACTAATGATCCTTGTAGTCCCTTCCAACCCTGACTCTATGATGTTTGCGGACTGATGGTAGCAGACTGCAGAATTTTTGTTTTCAGCAGCTGAGTTCGATTATTCTTCTGTTTGACACCTTTATTTCCTGTAGTATTTATGTTAAAAATAACTTATTTTCACCTGTAGGTTTTTTGAAATTCCTTTCAGTGCAGGCAGAATGCACACTTCGTTGAGACTATTCTGACAATCTCGTTCTGACTCTTGCACCGTAGTTCACTTTGCAGGGTTCAGAAGTGTAGTCAAAGCCTCTTGTCATACCTCACCAAAATGTTCTTTGCCAAAGTGATTCCAGGTCTTGGATCCATTTGGGCTGAAATGGAAAATATATGTGAACCAAACTGTTAGCAGGATGAAATGCAAGGAGCTATCACCTGACACAACTCCTATACTTAGAAAAAGCCAAGGTCTGTGCTGGACCTTTTAGCAATACTGGACGTGTCTGATTTTGGAGCAAACTACAACTTGTGTCTTCACACAGTTGCCATTTTCTGCTTTTGTTTTTCAGTCTTGGCAACCTTGTGGACAAAAAATCAATGCTATGCAGGGATGCTGACTTTTTGTCAAAAGGTGACTTGTGACAAATTGGGAGAGTATTTGCCTGATGCTACTAAAGAGCCCAGCATCTAGTCCAGGGTGGCACAGTCCTATTCTTCAGTTCTCTTTGGACTGAACCTCAAGCAACAAAATTTTTTTTCCATAACTAGGATGCTGGTGAATGGTAAATAATGGAAGAAGATATGGAAATGCTCTCTCACTTTCACTGTTGAAAGACAAAGAGAATGAAGTTAATGCAGTCTGGTTTTGATGTTGACTCTGTACTCATCTGCTTTTTACTTCTTTCTTGGCTGAATCTTGTTTTCTTGGTTTAATTCCCTTCCTTTTCCCTTGGAAGTGGCCCTGGTGAGGGAAAAGGAGGATGCCTCAGTGACCTTAGTGGGTGCTGTTTACTCTCTGGTACCAGAAGTTTGTGTCACTAATATCTTGATTTTTCTAGGCTTATACGCTGATCTCTTTACCTTAATGAGTATAACACAGAACACCAGCTCTTCTGAAAAAAAAATCCAAAAAAAACCCAAAACACAGTTCATGTTGAATATAAAATATTTATGTTTATTCTGTTACAAAATAGACTGGGATGCCTTAATTTGAAATAATCTCTAGAGCTGAGTCAAACTATTTTAGAAGTGTTGAAAGCTGTACCTTTTGACATAGGATTTGTAGTGCCAAGTCTGATGCTCGTTCTCTTTCCAATTATCCAGAGATTAAGAACAGAAAGGGATTCTTTGAAAGAAACTATTGAAGAGCTTAGATGTGTACAAGCTCAGGAGGGTCAGCTCACCACTACAGGTAAAGGACAAATATGAAAATTGAATGCACCTTTTTTAAAGTCTGCAGGATTTCTCTGGAGGGTATCATATGTGCAGAGAACAGATTTAAGCTAACTTCAAGATCAGCAGTAAAAAAGCTGCTTCAGCTGTGCATATATGTGACTTTGTACATATGATTTCAATGCTGTTTGAATTTTTCATATAAATCTTAGTCTCCATTCCAGTGTGGTATTTTTACAATGTATTTCTGTGTAGCTCCATGATAATTTTCTTGAGAAAGACACTGAATTTTGTGTGAGTTTTGAATTTTGTGGACGATGTTGCTTGTGTTGCAGTTTGGATCTCTACATGTAGTGTTGCAGTTTTACAGTTGGTGGACAAGCTAATGAGCAGAAACTATACAACAAAATGACTTGGTCAGAATGGACACAAATAGAAAATTAACTCTCCCAGTGAAATTGTGGTTGTTTATCTGTCTGCCTGTCTTGCTGTGGCCCACCTTGGTGCCATTTTTCATTGCCTAGCATCATTCTAAAACTGTGAATTTCTAGGAGAGTATTTACTATGTGAAAGAAAGCTAATGGTCTACCCTCTTAATTTATTTTTTTTTAAATTTTTCCTGATTCAGGATTGATGCCTCTGGGAAGACAAGAGCCTTCAGACAGCTTAGCAGCAGAAATTGTTACTCCTGAAATAAAGTAAGCTAATGTGTGCTTTGTTTTAGCAACCTCTACAGCATACCTGTAGATAATTAGTTAAGTGTCCAGTGTTAGAAAGTTTCTAAAATTTCACAAGGCAAGTTATCCTCCCCCTTGTTTTCTGCACTGGTGAGACCCCACTTGGAGTGTTGTGTCCAGTTCTAGAGCCTCTTACAAGAAGGCTTCAGCACTGTCCCACATGACATCCTGATCTCCAAACTGGTGAGATATGGGTTTGATGGATGGATCACTGGATGGATAAAGAATTGGCTTGATGACCACCCAGAGAGAAGCTGTCAATGGCTCCATGTCCCAGTGGAGGCAATAGACAATTGGAGTCCCTCAGGGATCAGTCCTGGGACTGTTTAATTTGTTCAGCATCTTTGTGGGTGCCATGGACAGTGACACTGAGTCACCCTCAGCAAGTTCACTGTTGACCCTAAGCTGTGTGGTGCAGCAGCCAGGCTGGAGGGCAGGGATGGCACCCAGAGGGACCTGGACAGGCTGCAGAGGTGGGCACAAGCCAAGATCATCAGGTTCAATGTGCAAGGTCCTGCACCTAGGTCAGGGCAAAGCCAAGCACCAATACAGGCTGGGCAGTGACTGTTTTGAAAGCAGCCCTGAGGAGAGGGACTTGGGGGTGCTGGTGGACAAGAAGCTCAATAGAAGCTGTCAGTGTGCTCTGGCAGCCCAGAGAACAACCAGATCCTGGGCTGCAGCAAGAGCAGTGTGGGCAGCAGGGTGAGGGAAGTGATCCTGCCCCTCTGCTCTGCACTAGTGAAACCCTATCTGAAGTACTGCATCCAGTTCTAGAGCCCCTGGGACAAGAGGGATATGGAGGTGCTGAAGGTGTCCATAGAAGGGCCACAAGGATGATCAGAGGACTGGAGCTGCTCTACTGTGAGGAGAGACTGAGGTAGTTGGGACTGTTCAGTCTGGAGAGGAGAAGGCTTCCATCATGGAGCAGATCCTCCTCAAGGCTCTGCTAAGGCAGATGGAGAAGAAAGCAGAGGTGCCTGATGCCAACCAGCATGGCTTCACCAAGGGCAAATCATGCCTAACAAATTTGGTGGCTTTCTGTGATAAAGTTACAGCAGCAGTGGACAAGGGAAGGGCAACTGATGTCATCTACCTGGACCTGAGTAAGGCCTTTGACTCTGTCCCACATGACACCCTGGTCACCAAACTGGAAAAACATGAACTTGATGGGTGAACAACTTGCTGGATAAGGAATTGGCTGGATGGTGGCACACAGAGTGGTGATCAAGGGCACAATGTCCACCTGGAGACCAGTGCCAAGTGGCGTCCCTCAGGGGTCACTGCTGGGCCCAGTGCTGTTTAACATCTTTGTCAGTGACATGGACAGAGGAATCAGTGCAGCCTCAGCAAGTTTGCAGATGACACCAAGCTGTGTGGCACAGTTGACTTGCTGGAGGGCAGGGATGCCATCCAGAGGGACCTGGACAGGCTGGAGAGGTGGGCCCAGGCTAACCTCATGAAATTTAACAAGGCCAAGTGTAAGGTCCTGCACCTGGGTCGCTGCAATCCCAAGCACAAATACAGGCTGGGTGGTGAGTGGCTGGAGAGCAGCTCTGAGGAAAAGGACCTGGGGGTCTGGGTGGATGAGAAGCTCAACATGAGCCTGCAGTGTGCACACGCGGCTCAGACAGCAACTGTGTGCTGGGCTGCATTAAGAGAGGCATTACCAGCAGGGCAAGGGAGGTGATTCTCCCCCTTTACTCTGCTCTTGTCAGACCCCACCTGGAGTACTGTGTGCAGTTCTGGAGCCCCCAGCACAAGAAGGACATGGAACTGTTGGAGAGAGTCCAGAGGAGGGCCACGAAGATGATCAGAGGGCTGGAGCACCTCTGCTATGAGGACAGGCTGAGAGAGTTGGGGCTTTTCAGCCTGGAGAAGAGAAGGCTTCGGGGAGACCTTATAGCAGCCTACCAGTATCTGAGGGGGGCCTACAGGAGGGCTGGGGAGGGACTGTTCACAAGGTCTTGTAATGACAGGACGAGGGGGAATGGGTTCAAATTGGCGGAGGGGAGATTTGAACGGGATGTTAGGAAGAAATTCTTCACAGTGAGGGTGGTGAGGCACTGGAACAGGTTGCCCAGGGAGGTTGTGTCTGCTCCCTCCCTGGATGTGTTCAAGGCCAGGCTGGATGAGGTCTTGAGCGTCCTGATCTAGTGGGAGGTGTCCCTGCCTATGGCGGGGGGTTGGAACTGGATGATCTTTGAGGTCTCTTCCAACCTAGACCATTCTATGATTCTATGTGTCCTTATTGTGGTGTTTCAGTATCTTAAGTAGGCCTATAGAAAGCTGGGGTGGGACTTCTTAGGATGTCAGGGAGTGATAGGACTGAGTGGAATGGAACAAAGCTAGGCTAAAAATGGGTAGATTCAGCCTGGATGTTAGGAAGAGATTCTTCAGCATGAGGGTGTTGAGAGCCTGGAAAGCGTTACCCAGGGAGGATGAGGGAAGCCTCATCCCTGGAGGTACTTAAGGGCAGGCTGGATGACGTTTTGGGCAGCCTGATGAGTGTGAGGTGTCCTTGGCCATGGCAGGGGGGTGTGGAACTAGATGATCCTTGTGTTCCATTCCAACCTTGACTGATTCTACAGTTCTGTGATTCTGTGCTTAAGACTAAATTCAGTTCATTTCTCTTGAATTTGTATTGTGATCAGAAAAACAAGGGAAAGAAAAAAAAAACCACACCCTCTGTATCTTCACATTGCATCTCTTCCATCAGATAGTTCCTGTAACTGCAGCTTATGTGTGCATTAACAGACAAAAACGTCTGTAATGACGATGGAGATTTGTACAAGGGGAAAGGTGACTAAAATTGTGGAGGGAAGAGTAGACTGCAAATTCCATTTTTTGTCATGGCACATGTCTACAGTATGTTGTGAGAAAGAACAGCAGCAGCGATGCTGAAAACACTGCCACCTGCTGAGCTGTCCCAACTGTTAACAACCTGTCCCCATAGGAGAGGTGCTCCAGTCCTCTGGTCATCTTCATGGCCCTTGTCTGGACCCATTGCAGTGGTTTGATGCCCTTCCTATGCTAAGGGCAGCAGAACTGGTCACAGTATTCCAGATATTTTTTTTATGAGAGCAGAGCAGAGCAGAGGGGCAGAATCACCTCCCACATCCTGCTGGTAACACTTTTTCTGGTGCAGCCCAGGATATAGTTGGTCTTCTGGGCGGCAAGTGCACATTGCCAGCTTATGCTGGGTTTTTCTTCAGCTGACATCCCTAAATCCTTCTCTTCAAAACTGCTCTCAAGCCACTCCTCGGCCAGGCTATATTTGTGCTTTGGATTATGCCAACCCAGATGGTAGGACCTTACCCTTGGCCCACCTCTCAAGTCTGTCAGAGTCCCTCTGGATGGCACCCCTTGCCTCCAGCATGTCAGCTAGACCACACAGCTTGGTGTCATCAGCAAGCTTGCTGAGGTTGCACTCAGCCTCACTGTCCATATGGCTGACCAAGGTATTACATAGCACTGGTCCTGGTACTGACTCTTAAAAGATGCCACTTGTCACTGATCTCCATTTGAATGTTGAGCCACTGGCCTGCACCTCACCAGGTGTCCCCATCCAGCCAATTCCTGGTCTATCTCCCCATGCTTTGGCAGTTTGGTGACCAGGATGTCATGCAGGGCAGTGTCAAATGCCTTACAAAGGTGAAGGTAGGTGACATCAGTTGCTCTTCCCTTATCCACTGATACTGTAATTCCATCCTAATTCCATCATTCCAAGTTCATCAGGCATGACATGCCCCTGGTGAAGCCATGCTGGTTATCATCCATCACCTCTTCTCCATATTCTGTATGCTATACCAAAGCCATCAGGAGGATTCGTTCCATGCTCTTGCCAGGCACAGAGGTGAGACTCACTGGCTTGTAGTTTCCAGGATCTTCCTTTATTTTCCTCTTTTGAACTTCACCAGATTGCCATGATTTTTCAAATATGATGGTTTGGCAGCTTCGTCTGCTACATCCCTCAGGACCCTTGGGTGGAACTCATGAGGCCCCATGAACTTGTGCACCTTCAGGTTTTTTAGATGGTCTCCAACAGGATCTTTGCTAATAGTGGCTGGATCTTCCTTTTCCCACTCCCTACCTTTGTTTTCTGCAGCTTGGGCAATGTGTGTAGAGCCCTTGCCAGTGAGGACTGAAGCAAAGTAGACACTGAGCACCTTAGCCTTTTCCATATCCCATATGACCAGGTCTCTCTTTTTCCTTCCAAAGAGGTCCCATATCTTCCCTAGGCTTATTTTTGTCCCTGATGTACCAGAAGAAATTATTCTTGTTCCACTCTATGTCCCTAACCAAATGTAATTCTATCTGCACTTTTGATTTCCTAACCTGATCCCTGGCTGCTCAGACAAGCCTGTTCTTCCTTTCATTCCTTACAAACTCTCCTTGTTTTGCCCAAGTAAGTCCAGGAGCACCTTGTTCATCCCTGCCAGCCTCTTTGTACTCTTGGGTCTTGGACTGCACTGCTACTGGGCTTGGAGGAGATGGTCCTTGAATACTGACCCATCTTTCTTGGGCCCCTCTTCCCCTTTCAACCCAGCAAAGAGCACATCTGTCTAAGCCATGAGCTGCTGGCTTCTCCAGCAGAATGCTGTGAGGGACATTGTTAATGACTTTGCTAAAGTCCAAGTAGGCAACATATACAGCCTTTCTTTCATCCTCTGGGTGGGTCACTTGGTCACAGAAAGGAGATCAGATTGGGCAAACAGGAGCTGCCTTTCATGAACCGTGGTGGCTGGGCCTGCTTCCCAGGTTGCCTTTTAGTTACTCTATGAGCATACTTAAGATGAACTGCTCCATAATCTTTGCCAGTACTGAGGTGATGCTGATGGGCCTGTAGTTCCCCACATCCTCCTTCTGACCTTTCTTCATAATGTGACACTGGCAAGCCTTCAGTTTTGTGAGACCTTCCCTCTTAACTAGAACACTGATTCATGACAGAGAGTAGTTTGGCAAGCTCCTCAGCTAGCTCCTTCACTACTCATGGATGGATCTCTTTTGGTCCCATAGACTTGTGGGTGTTCAGGTGGCATAGCAGATTTTGAACTTAAGGAATTTTTTTTTTTTCTGCTACAAAAAAGCCTACAGAGAGTGGAAGCAAGGACAGGTAACCTGGGACCAATACAAAGAAGTTGTTTGTGCAACCAGAGATGAGGTTAGGAAAGCTAAAGCACAGCTAGAGTTGAATCTGGCTAGGGACATTTAAAGGCAATGAGAAGAATTTCTTCAGGTATATTAGTGAGAAAAGGAGAACTAGGGAGAATGTGGGACCCTTCCAGAAGGGAACTGGAGAGATAGCAGCCTTCCAGTATCTGAAAGGGGCCTATAGGAACTCTGGGGAGGGTCTATTGACAAGGTCTTGTAATGACAGGATGAAGAGGAATGGGTTTAAACTAGCAGGGGGAAGATTGAAACTGGATCTTAGGAAGAAGTTCTTTGCGGTGAGGGTGGTGAGACACTGGCACAGGTTGCCCAGGAAGGTTGTGGCTGCTCCCTGCCTGGAGGTGTTCAAGGCCAGGCAGGATAAGGCCCTGAACAACCTGTTCTAATGGGAGTGTCCCTGCCTGTGGAGGCTGGAACTGTATGATCTTTGAGTTCCCTTCCAACCTACACCATTCTATGATTGTAAGGATTGCCAAGCACTTAGGCTGCCCAGGCAAGTGGTTATTTGAGTCACCATCCCTGGAGATATTTAAAAGATGTGTAGACATGGTACTTGGGAACATGGTTTAATGGTGGGATGGGTAGTGTTAGGCTAATGATCTTCGTGATCTTAGGGGTGTTTTCCAACCTAAGTGATTCTGTGAAAAGAGGCCAGCGAGGCAGTAGAGCCTTGTCCAAGTTCTTGCAGCAGTTCAATGTCAGCTGAGATTGCAACATTCCATAACATGTGGCACCAAACTTGGCGTTCACCACATGCTACCTATAATCCTTTCCAGATGTGTTCTGAGATCCAAGGGAGGCACTCAGGCAACTTTCCCATCTTAAATTTTCGACAACTGCAGGTTCTTTAAGTAAGTTTATATTAGAGAGTTTGAAGACATGATTATTTCAGTGGTTTCCTTTACATAAGTGAAGGTGATCTTTCTCTCATATTACACCTCCCGTTATAAACTGTTGTGGTTTTTTTTCCTTTGTAGAAACTGGCGTGATTTCTTTTTCTCCACAACTGTTGTTTTATGTGTTTAGGGAGAAACTGATTCGCCTTCAGCATGAGAACAAGATGTTAAAGTTGAACCAAGAAGGTTCTGACAATGAGAAGATTGCCTTGTTGCAGAGCCTTCTTGATGACGCAAACTTACGGAAGAACGAATTGGAGACAGAAAACAGGTAAGAATTTCTATGCTTTGTTTCATAGAATGATAATATTGTCTGGTTGGAGAAGACCTCCAAGGTCTTAGAGCCTAACCATCAATCTAAGCCCACCATTAAAACCACATCCCAAAGTGCCATCTCCACGCATTGCTTGAGCACCTTCAAGGGTGGTGACTCCACCACTTCCCTGGGCAGCCTCCTCACAGTGGTCTGTGTAGTTGTGTAGAGCCTTTGTGACTGGAATTAATCTGTATTCTAATAGGCATGGGTCTCTGTTGGGTTTTTATATGTGAATCCATGTGCATTTTATATCTGCAGAGTTGTTTTGGGCTTGAAAATCATCAATGTGGAAAAGATTTCTTTTGTCTTATTTCTATAATTGATGCAATTAGGGAAACAAAACAAAACAAAAAACAAACTAAAATCCACCAAAACTCAGAATTTCTTTGTGACTGTGGCAATGATTTCATAAAGCCCTCTCAGTACTATCACACAGCAGGAAATTCCCCCAATAGGCAGAGCACTGCAGTGCAGGTTAATACCTTGAGAATGTCTCTATCCCATTACACTGCCACGAAAGCGATATTTGGCCTCAAGAGCAGAGCAGTGATGATGCCCTTATCTCCTTGCAACCAGCCATTCGTCACTGGGAGCTCTAAAGCCAAACTGTGTGAGCTGCTACTTCAAAGTATGGCTTTTTTTTTTTTTTTTGATGCAGCAAGCAGTGATAGAATTAGCTTTGAACCCTGTTTTTGCTGACCTGACTTTTCTAATAATGCCATGTACTTTTGAGTGTCCAGTACTGGCCTCCACACTACAAGACAGATGTGAATTTACTGGACCAAATCCAGTGAAAAGCCACAAGAATGTGGTTACAGGACTTGCAACATCCTTCATACAAGGAAAGTGAGGGGTAGAGACTTTGTAGCCTGGAAGAGGAAAGGCTCAGAATGGCTCTTGCTCTAGTATTTATAAATATCTGATGGAAAGGGTCTAAAGGAGATGATGGAAGACTTTCTCATATCCATGGAGAACTGTGGGTTAGAGATCACTCAGATAAGCTGGACACCCACAAATCCATGGGCCTAGATGAGATGCACCCATGAGTGCTGAAGAAGTTGGCTAAGGCTGTTGCTAAGCCACTCTCCATCATTTTCAAAGTGTCATGGAGAACAAGGGAGGTGCCCAAAAACTGGAGCAAAGTCAATACCATTCCAATATTCAAAAAGAAAGGACAAGAAAAGAAGGAGCACTTAGGAAGCTACAGGTCAGTCAGCTTCACTTCCATCCCTGGAACAGGTGAAAACCTCATTCTGGAGGTCATCTCTAAACAAGTGGACGAAAAGATTGTCAGGAATAGTCAACATGGGTCCACAAAGGGGAAGTCCTGCTTGACTGATCTGCTACCCTTCTGTGATGGTGTGAGCATCTGAGTAGGTGCTGGGAGAGTAATCTTTTGATACTGTATGCCATAACATCCTCATAGGTAAGGTTAGGAAGTGTGGGTTACATGAGTAGACAGTGAGGTGGATTGAGAACCCATAGAGGGTTGTGATCAGCAGTTCAGGGCCTAGTTGGAGGCCTGTGGCTGCTGGTGTTTCCCAGGGGTCACTACTGGTTCCAGTCTTGTTCAGCATCATCAACCTGGATGATAGACTAGAGTGTACTCAGAAAGTTTGCTGATGATACAAAACTGGGAGGAGTGGCTGACACACAATAAGGCTGTGCTGCTATCCAGCATGACCTGGACAGGCTGGAGAGTTGGGCAGAGGGGAATAATCTTACACACCACTACAAATTAGGGATTGACTGCTGGAAAGCAGCTCAGCAGAGAAGGACCAGGGTGAACAACAAGTTCACTGTGACCCAGCAATGTTGTCACTTTGGGGCAAGGTTTAGTGGCCTTCTTCTCTAGAGATATTCTAAATGCATCTGGGCATGTTCCTGTGCAACCTGATCGAGGAATATACCCATATTAGCATGGGTGTATTAGCATGAACTAGCTGATCTCTAGAGGTCCCTTTCAACTCCTACCATTCTGTGGTTCTCAATCAAACCTCCATCCCTAAAGGTGTCCAGACCCAAACAGGTCATGGGTCCCAGCAGTCTGCTGTATCTGTACTTGCTTTAGGGAGGAGGTCGGATTTAGACAACATACAAGTTTGTAGAATTCTGTTGGTTAAGCCATAAGCTAGTGGCTCTCACACAGTGAACCTGACTCCTAGAAACTCTCATTTCATCTATATAGCAATAATTTCTTAATACATGCACTTCTGTCATCTTGAAAGAATACCATAATGTTCTGGATGACTACAGGCTTTCATTTTTGGAACTGCTGTGTGTTTTAACTGCTGTTCAGATTTTTCTGAGTATAAAATATATTGCACTGCTTGTGTTTCAGGTGGCTGAAAACAGTGCAAAAAAAAAAAAAACTCAAAAGTTTTCCTCTTGCAGTTGTTTTGGTCTTTTTTTCTGAAAATCAAAATCTTGTCTCTTTCCCTAGACTGGTAAATCAGAGACTTCTAGAAGTGCAATCCCAGGTTGAAGAACTACAAAAATCTTTGCAGGATCAAGGTTCAAAAGCTGAAGATGTAAGTGGAAAGTAGTTACCGTCTTTGGAACTTGAAACTTATTGCCAAAAATACATGAGAATTGTGCAGATTGAGGTTTCTGGTAGTTTTTCTTGTTTACTCATTATGTTCTTATCACTACATTATGCTTCTGTAAATAGGATGTAAGGCAGTTGCCTGGAAAAGACAACCATCCTATCTAGAGAGGGTGACATAAATGATTTACTTGATTGTGCCTGTTCCAATAGTAAAGTTAACATGAAATTTATTTGTTTAGAATGGAGAGTTTTGCAGGGAGATAAGGAAGTGATAATGCTCTATTCATCTACTCTTTGTAGTATAGCTTTCTTAAAGAGGGTAAGGTGTTCTCCTGACAGTGGAATCTCTGTCAGCGTAGGCCAAGTGTATCTTGTAATGCAAGAAGCCAGGAAGGCCAAAACAAGAGGGATGGGGAGGAAATCAAGTAATCAATCCCTGAAAATAGTACAGCATTTTCTGCACTTTTCAGAGTAAGAATACACATTCTGACAGTGTGGAAAACAACTTTCAGTCTTCCACTCAAAAATCATGCTTGCCATCTCTTGTATTTGAGTCAAGAAGCTCCAGAACTCACTGGAAAGCAATGATTTGCTGGACTGTTAGGCACACTGTATGCTCACAGTCCTAGTCTGTTGTGTTGCTAATTGGCAGCAAATTGTTATGGGTTGCTTTCTGTCCCTGTGGTTTTAACTGGTTTGCATAAAGCATTGAACTTACCAGCTGTGTATTTTTATTTAAGATCGTGCTTAGGAACATAGAGTTGTTCAGGTTGGAAAAGGCTGTTGAGATCATCAGGTCCAACTATTAACCCTGTTCTACCATGTTCACCACTTTGCCATACCACTAAGCACCATGTCTAAACAACCTTTAAACACATCCAGGGATGGCAACTCAACTGTGTCCCTGGGCAGCCTGTTGCAGTGCTTGACTCCTCTTTCTGTGAACGTTTTTTTTCCTATTGTCTAGCCTAAACCTGTGCTGGTGCAGCTTGAGGCTGTTCCCTCTTGTTCTGTCACTAATTACCTGTGAGAAGAGACCAGCATCTAGCTCCCTGTATTATCCTTTCAGGCACTCATAAGAGTTTTAAGAGCTGTAGGGTTTAATTTAGCTTAAAGTTTTTTATTTTCAGAAGAAACTGTATGAAAACAAAACACTTAGTCAAGTTTGAATAAGGTGTTTTTCCTAAGTGACTTAGAATGCATTTTGCAATGCATTTAAAAATATGTCCATGCAATTAAGTGATTCTCAGATCATTCTCTCTTGTCTTGGTTACTGGCCAAAAATCAGGATTTTTCAGGCTGAATAAGAATGTGAAAAAGTTATTTGCAGTTACTGAGCATTGTAAACGAGCCCTACCAAATTGAATTCAGCTTTATTTACTGCAGTTTTAACTGTGTCCCTTTTTGAGGTTCTAGTGCAGACAGTAATTTAGAAGCTCTCTGCTGGACAGGTTGCTGCCTGTGTAGGTATCATCTGAGATGACTCTTCCAACAGCAAAAGATCACCAACACAGCACCACAGTACAGCCTGCTCTGTGTACCCTTATCAAAGCAGAGCTGGCAAAGTTGCTGCATTCCTGACTTCTGTGTAGGTCTGACCATGCCAGGGGTGATTGGAAGGCACAAATCCCATGGCCTGTTTTGCTGAGTTCAGTGTGTAGGATTTAATTTACTCTTCAAGGAGAAAAAAAAAAAAAAAAAAAAGTGCAGAGGGAGAAGTATTGTGGCTGCGGGAACCTTTGGGCACCCCATCCAGGCCCCCACACAAAGCAAAGAAATCTAACCTCAGGGTTAAAGCCAGCTGCTTAAGTAGGTGCAGATTGTGCTAGGACCGCCTCGGTTATCATTAAGATATCCTTACAAAAAGAGAAAACATTCAGAAGCATGAGAAAAAAAGGAAATGGAGAGACATGGCATGCCATATATTGATGCATCATTTTCAGCCTGTTTTCTGTTTCTCACTACTTTTCTGCAGATCTTTGTTTTGGTGTACTGGAGGTACACTTACCCCAGAAAACTGAAGATCCTGTTTGTATATATTCCAGAAATGTATGATGAAGGCTTGGAGGGTTTTTATTTTTGTTTTTGTTTTCAGTGTCAAAGGAGTGAAACATAGTAAAAGTTACCATCACCCAGGCAAACAGCATTACAATGATACATACTGCTTTCTAGGGTCCACATGAGGAAGCATTTTGATTTTTTTTGTTGAAGTGCAAAAGGAAAGCAGATGTTACAAAGTTATCAATGACCCGTAATAAGCACTGACATGTCCTTCTGGGCTGCATGGTTAGTTCTCCAGTATCTGAAGTGGGGCTACAAAAAAGCTGAGGAGAGACTTTTTAGGCTATCAGGTAGTGACAGGACTAAAGGGAATGGAGCAAAGCTGGCGGTGGGGAGATTCAGCCTGGATGTGACAAGGAAGTTGTTCAGCATGAAAGTGGTGAGGTCCTGGAATGGGTTGTCCAGGGAGGTGGTTGGGGCCACATCCCTGGAGGTGTTTAAGGGCAGGCTGGATGAGGCCATGGCCAGCTTGATCTAGGGTAGGGTGTCCCTGGTCATGGCAGCGGGGTTGGAACTGTATGCTCCTTGTGGTCCCTTCCAACCCTGACTGATTCTGTGATTCCTTCTGGGCTGTTGCTTTTCTAGCCAGGGAAAGGCTTCCTTACCCCAGCCATCTAGACTACAGGAGCAACTCAGACATGCTTGGCGTGGTCACAGTTGCAGGTTTGAGTTACTATCCTGCAGAATTCAGTGATGCTGTGTAGGGACTGCTCAACAGATATCCTGAAGAGCTTCAACTTTGTCCTTTGTATGCTTTATTTTCCCTCATTTATTATTCTTGTCCTCCCTTTCTCCATCCTGTTCCCTTCCTATACAAACAATCTGCCTTTACTTACTTCTGCTCCACTGGACCTGCCCTTGCTATATCCACACCACATTTGGTGTATTGATTGTGGGCTATTGAAGAGGCTGAAATTATAAGCTATGTAGCTTTTATAATTTCCAGAAGCCCCACCCACAATCTGTGTGTAGATTAAAGTTTGGGTTCTAATTCGGTCGGGAAAAGTCTTCACAATGATGCCTTTTCTTGTAATTCAGGAAAAATCAGAAAAATGGAAAAGTTTGGGCATGAAACTTGCCCTACTTACAGATGGGAGACTGTCTCAAAGTCCGTGTGAGGTTCGTGTCTCCAGGTCCGTGCTCAGGTCCCAGTGCAGGTCCGTGCAGGTCCCAGTGAAGGTCTAAGCAAGTCCTTGCAAGTCCAAGCAAGTCCTGCTCCAATCTGTCCAGCTGCCATATATATACTGAGGTGGTTTGTTGCCTCCCTGTTCAAGCCCACGGAGGGTGGGAGAAGGCACTTCACACCTATTGTACTAAGCCTCCAGTGACAGAGGTGGGGAGGGAGGAAGACCGTTTCCTGCCCCATTCACACCTCTGGTGGGCAGTGGACTGGGTGTGCCCTGCCACAGTTCACACCTCATTCAAACCTCCGGTGGGGCAGTGCCCTGCTCTGCCACAGTCCACCCCGGTGGCAATGGACAGATTTGTTTAGGACTCTAGGGCGATGGGTAGTCCCTAGTAGTCCAGCGAGGTATAGCATATGTTCTATGCCATACAGCATGATCCACCATGCACCTTTATTATGTAGGACTTCCCAGGCATATGAGCCCCTGGGCTTAGCCAGTGTCATGGGCACAACCCGTAAAAACCTCTTACGATCATTGAGCTCACCCACTGCACTAACTCTGCTAAGTCTGGTGCTAAATGATACCCCTTAGCACCACATCCCTGCATCTTTTAAACACCTCCAGAGGTAGTCATTCAAACACCACCCTGTGAAGGTTATTAGACTGTTTTGTAGCTGGTGAAGAAGATTCATCTAATACCCAATCTAAACTTCTCCTGGATAACTTGAGGCGATTTCCTCTCACACTGTCATCCACCTTGCAACAACCTCCTTTCAGGTAATTGCAGAGAGTGATGAGGTCTCATCTAGGACTCCCTTTCTCCATACTAAACAATCCCAGTTCCCTCAGCCACTCTTCATAACACTTCTTCTCTAGACCACTCACCAGCTTTATTTCTTTTCTCTGGACTGTTCACCAATGAATTCATCAATTAATTCCCCTCCAGATAATTGATAAAGATATAAAGAAATAAGATGGATACTAAGATAGATATGACAGATTAAATGTGATGGGGATCATTACTTGTGGAGAGCTGCCAACTGCATTTATCTCCACTCACCACTACTCTATGGGCCCAGCCACCCAGCCAGTTTTTAATCCTGTAGAATGCACACCCATCCAAGCCATGAGCAGCCAGGTTTTTCCAGGAGAGTGATGTGGGAGACAGTGTCAGAGGCTTTAGTGAAGTCCAGGTAAGCAACATCCACAGCCTTTCCTCATGCACTAAGTGGGTCATAAAAGGAAATTGGGAGGACCTGCCCTTCATGAACTCGTGCTGTCTGGGCCTGGTCACCTGATAACCCTGTATGTGCTGCATAATGTGTCCATGGGTGACATGGACAGAGGCACTCAGTGCACCCTCAGCAAGTTTGCTGATGACACCCCCTCTTACTACACTCTGGTGAGACCCCACCTGGAGTACTGCATCCAGTTCTGGAGCCCCTGGGACAATAGGGATGTGGACATGCTGGAGTGGGTCCAGAGAAGGGCCACGAGGATGCTCAGAGGGCTGCAGCACCTCTGCTATGAGGACAGACTGAAAGAGTTGGGGCTGTTGAGTGTGGAGAAGAGGAGGCTCCCACGTGGCCTTCTTGTGGCCTTCCACTATCTGAAGGGGCCTACAAAAAAGCTGGAGAGGGACTTTTGAGGCTGTCAGGTAGTGCCAGGACTACGGGGAATGGAACAAAGCTGGAGGTGGGGAGATTCAGATTGGATGTGAGGAGGAAGTTCTTGGGCTTGAGAGTGGTGAGAGCCTGGAACAGGTTGCCCAGGGAGGTGGTTGGGGCCACATCCCTGGAGGTGTTTAAGGGCAGTGTGGATGAGGCTTGGGCAGCCTGATCTAGGGGAGGGGGTCCCTGGGCATGGTAGGGGGTTTGGAACTGGATGATCCTTGTGGTCCCTTCCAACCCTGACTGGTTCTGTGATTCTATGCCCCTCAAGATTATTTGCTTGATGACCTTCCCTGGCACTGAGGTCAGATAGACAGGTCTGTAGTTACCCAGATCCTCCTGGCCCTTGTTGTAGATGGGTGTCACATTTGCTAACCTCCAGTCAACTGGGACCACTCTGGTTAGCCAGGGCTGCACGTGAGTAGTGGCAAGTGTGAAGTGCAAGTGGCAAGTGCCTCCACCTCCTTCAGTACCCTTGGATGTATGACATTCAGCTCCGTAGACTTGTGTATGTCTTAAGTGGTACAGCAGGTTGCTGACCATCTCCTCTTGAATTATAGGGGCTTCATTTTGCTCCCCATCCCTATCTTCTGTCTCAGAGGCAAAACCTGATCCTGCTACCAAAGGCTGAGACAAATAAGGTATTAATTACATCAGCCATTTCCTCATCTTTGACCACTACATTTTGTCTTGCATAGAACAATAGACAGAGATTCTTCTTAGTCCTCCTTTTGTTGCTAATGTATTTGTAGAAACATTTCCTGTTGGCTTTAACAGCTGGAGCCAGCTGGACTCCTCTCCATAGCCTCAGAACAGCTTAGCAGTCCTCCTGAGTGGCCTGGGCCTTCTTCCAAAGCCCATAAACTGTCCTTTTGTCTCTGAATCCTTGCAGCAAAACCTCTCTGTTTAGCCAGGCTGATCTTCATCCCTTCTGACTTGCCTTTTGGCACATGGGGGACAGCCTGTTCCTGTGCCTTTCAAGACTTCCCTCTTGAACAGTGTCCAGCCTTCTTGCACTCCTTGACCCTTCAGGTCTGCCTCCCAGGGGACTCTGTTGACCAGAGTCTGTCCCCAGAACTCCAAGGTGGCCATTTTGCTGACCCCCTTCTTTCCTCCTCTAATAGCTGAGAACATTTATTTCATGATTGCGGTTCATGGGATGGCCCCAAGTTGTCACACCACCCACATGCCCTGCTCTGTTTGTAAATGGCAGGTCCAGCAAGGTGTAACAGGAAACCTACCTGTTTCCTCCTAACACAGAGAAAGGGAAGGGAACACATAAAAGAAGCCAACAAAACCCTCTGAGACAAGAACTCAGATATTACAGTGCACATTGACCTTAGCTTAGCCTGCTTGGAGAGAAAATGCAGCAAAATGCAGGAAGCAGCAGCATAAAGCAGAAAACTGAGGAACTAACCAACTCCCACCTGTCCTGTTGCCATCCACGTGGGAAAGAAACAGCACCCAGAACCCAAAATCAGCAGCTCAAGCACAAAGCCTCTTGTGCTAAAAAATATGGACTTCAACCCCCATGATACTTTGCTACCACCAGCACTTTCAGTTTGAAGCTGCCATGAAGCAGGATGGTTTTGAATAACAGCAGCAGGTTTTTTTTTTCAGCTCAGTTCATGACACTTCCCTGCTTGGCTCCAGCACCAAGTGTTTCAGGAAGTTAGCGTCCACGCTCAAGGAACCTCCAGGACTGCTGCCTGCCTGCTGTGTTACTTTTCCAGCAGAGATAAGGGAAGTTGAAATCCTTCATGTGTTGGTTTGAGCTAATTGGAGAATTTGAGTGAGAAAT
>VWZI01008285.1:13709-24402 GCA_013396835.1 Psilopogon haemacephalus
ATTCTTCTTGTTCCCCTTAATGTCCCTAGCCAGATTCAACTCCAGATGTGCATTCGCTTTCCTAACCTGAGCTCTGCTTGCACGAACAACGTCTTTGTGTTGGTCCCAGGTTGCCTGTCCTTGCTTCCACTCTCTGTAGGCTTTCTTCTTGCATCTAAGTGTGTCCAGGAGTTCTCCATTCATCCATGCAGGCCTCCTTGCATTCTTACCTGCCTTCCTCTTTTTTGGGATGCATTGCTCCTGGGCCTGAAAGTGATGATCCTTGAGCAATGTCCAGCTTTCCTGGGCCCCCCTTTCCTTCCAGAGTTTTTTCCCATGCAACCTCTTGAGCAGATTCTTGAAGAGACTGAAGTCTGCTCTTCTGAAGTCCAGTGCAATGAGTTTACTGTGTACCCTCCTTGATGCTTTGAGGATCTTTACCATTTCATGGTCACTGCATTCAAGACAACCCTTCAGCTTCACTTCACTCACCAGCCCCTCCTTGTTGGGTGAAGTGTCTTAGGAGCATCATCTGAGAGACCTGGGATTGTTTGGTGTGGAGAACCGGGGCTAAGGTGGGACTTTATTGCTCTCTACAACTACCTGAAAAGAGATTGTAATGACGTAGGTGTCAATCTCTTCTCCCTAGTATCAAGTGGCAGGATGAGAGGAAATTACTTGGAATTGACATGGGGAGAGTTAAATTAGATATTAGTAAAAATTTCGTTAGTGGAAGAGTGGTCAGGCATTGGAACATTGGAACAAAGTATCCAGGAAAGTGGTGGAGTCACTGTCCTCAGAGGTGTTTGAAAACTGTGTAGATGTGACACTTCAGAATGTGTTTTAGTGGTCATGGTAGTGTTGGGTTGATCCTTGGACTTGGTGATCTTGGAGGTCTTTTCCAACATTTATGATCTATGAGATTTTCTGAGGTGGTTTGCTGCTACTTTTGGACAAATCAGCTTTTACTAGGAAGTTAATTTTCCCTCTAATTGACTGCAAGAGGTGTAAAATTTACTTGGACACTGCTGTGTTACTGATAATTGTCTTTGAAGCTCAGAAGGTGGAATAAGGGTTAGTTAAGCTGCCTCTGCATCCCTTCCTCATATAGAAGTCTTTTACCAAAGTCACTCTCTTTCTGTTTTTCTTTTAGTGTGTGAGAAAGACGATTGAATTTGTTTTGCATTTTTTCCCATCCTAATTGGTCATACTGGATTTCTTTTCCCAAGTTCACTTTAGCCTGTAGTAAAACACATCGTCAAGTTTCCATCAGTTAGCTGTTCTTGTCTTTGCTCATCCACAACGACAGTTTTACTGGCATTACTGTTACCTTTAGCTGCCTGAAGTTTTCTGTGTAGTACATTGCTTCAGTGCTTTTGTTACCTCCTGATGAAAGTGCTGTATAAGTCACTAGCAGCTGGACTGAAGCATCAACAATAAACTGTAAGGACAGAAACTGGCAGATGACTCTACACGTGGAAAGCAATGGCAGAATATATAATGGGCATAAAGCTCCTGCCTGAAGAGATTTGGGTTTTTTACATTTCGTTTCTTAACTTCTGTACTGTAGAGTTAATGTTGGAGAAAACATATTTTCTTCAAGATTATTCACTGCCGTAGTGCTTTAGAGCTAACACTCTAGCCAAATCCTAAAAAAAATTAGGAACTTTCTCCATATTTTAGAATAGAAAGCAAATAAAATAGAGGACTGACTATAGAAGAAAAATAATAGATAAGTCTATATAATTTCATTCATTTGTTGGACTAGTATATAATCTGTTGCACAAACTGTTCTTTACTCTGCCACTTCCTGCCTTCTCCTCCTCTTTTCCCTATGCTGGCTGATCTTGCATGGCTACACTAAACTTAGCTGAGTAGATAGCAGTGGGGTCTGGTTTTCGCTCCAGGGAGAGAAGAATGTGGCTGTTAGCCCCTTCTGGGTTTGTCTGGGAGGGATCTGTCTGCTATTTCTCAGTTGTAAATAATTGTAAATATTGTTCATAAATATTCATTGTATTATATGCTTTTAGATATTAGCTTGCTGTAAATATCTAGCTTTATCTTACTTCCAAACTTTATGAGCTAGTCTGATGAGTTTACTTTTGGGGGTAATTTTAACCCACAACTTTTAATGGTACTATTAATATGCCTTATTTTCTAAAGAAAAATGTATAAAGAAACTTCTCTGCATTACTCAACAGAACATTGAAATTCAAAGGTTATTCAAACACCAAAATGCACCTTTCCTTGCCTTGATTTCCCCACCTCCTGCAGCCCAACACCTCCAGCCCAGGCTTTTTGTGGTACCTTGTCATAACTCTTTTTTAAGAATCTCAATATTGTGTGCAACTACTGACCTTGTGCCTGCTTGTTCTTGTGAATTGAGGGCTTGAGTCTGTACACTTAACTGTGTCTGAGAAGCCAAGGAACTGGCAGTGTTTTGGTGTCTTGGTTTGGTTAGAAACCTGAAGTACAGCCAATTGAAAATTAATCTAATTTTTCATTTTTAAATGAGGTTAAATATAATATAATTTATAATACAGTGGGGCTACTGCTTGTCTTAAAAAAAAAAAAAATCTTTAGAAGCTCTAAAACACCAGCATATAGTTTTATTCTAAATTAAGACATTTGTCCAAAACAGGAAAATGGGATTTTAACTGAGTATCATGCTAAACTAATATTCTAATATGTGAATCCTAGTCCACAACATTTCTTCATATATGATGTTAACAGCTTTGCCTTTTCTGTATCAGTTTAATTTTAAATACTTTAAAATAATTGTAGGATAAATACAAAAAACCAAGGATACATAGAAAATAGCTTTTTTAAAAATGAGATTGGAAAGCACAGAATGACTGTTTCTTTCAGAAAGTTGTCTGGTGTATTTGTGGTCATACATACAAGCTATCTATTTACAAGTTTCTATTATTACTACTACTTCTAGTGGACTAAATCTAAAAAAGACAAAATTTAGGAGAAACAGGACCCCAAGTCATAGCTACTTTCATGGAAATAAGCCTGGCCTGAGATATTTCTGTTTGGAGGAAACTGCTATTGGCAGGACAAGAACAAATGGGATCAAGTTGAGCCCAGGGAGGTTCAGGTTAGATGTGAGAGAAAATTTCTTCTCAGAAAGTGTGAATGTTGTTGAGAAAAAACTCAAGTATTTCAGATATGGTTAGATTTATTTTACCCTTATAGAGCCATGTGTGGGAGGAATAATTTTCTCCTTTCCATATGGCAGCATCTAGAACATGAAGTAACAATAAAACAATGTCCTGTGTAATAGCTTTAAATAGGAGGCCAAATGGGCCTGTTTTTTTTCTGATGGGTATGAGAGCAGGCACTGGGATGCAAGGACACTCTGTGCTGTTACAGGTTGCCATACTTCACCCTAGCTTCTAATAGTGTACCACTGGGCAGGAAACAGCTCTGAAGATTACAGTCTGATAGTGGAAACACTCTGTGACCTAATCGTTCTACTTACCTGAATTGTTTAACTTCTTTAAACCATGGTGTATAGACTGTAAAGGTACGTGCAAGGCAGAAAAAAAAAAAAATCTCTGGAGTTTTATGCGAGGTGCCTGTGAAAAGCTTCATTAAGTACTAGTTTTACTTACCGTTATAAATACTGTTAAATGTAGGTTACAGAAAATCCAACCAGAGACATGTGCATATGCTTCAATATTCAGCTGTAGAATAAGAATAAAAAAAATCTCTGACTACATGGCATGGTGTTTGGTCCTGCCTTTGATTCTACTTCCCTTAATCAGTTTCTTTAACAGTATGATTACCATGCTGGCTGGCTCTTTTCACATTGCCATGGTGTATACTGTGGTTTTTGACAATGGACTGTAAAATCCACATACAAGGCAGGATACAAGCAAATGTATATGCAAATATTTAGCAATTTTATTTCAACTTAAGGAGCAGACCTAGATAAGGTGATCAAATTATATACAGAGCAAAGTATGTATTGGCAGTTCACAGGATTTTGTGGGTGCATCTGATTGCTTTATCAGAAACTGCTATGAACTGAGCTTAGGTTGGTAAGTGTTGACTTCCGTTATCACCCTTTAACCAGTGTGAGTTGGATAGGTTGTTCAGCTCTCCTGAACAAGATGTCTGAGCCACAATCAAGTGGCATTACATTCCAAATGATCTGAGCAGATCGTGTTTGAATAAGTCCTGAAAGTTAATGCAAGATCAAATAAATTTGGTTTTGACCAGTTGTAGTGGGTTGACCTTGGTGGCCACTATGTCCCCACCAAACTGCTCTGTCAGTTCCCCTCTTCAGCAGGGCAAAGTGGGAATAAATAAGTGAGTTCAGAATCATGCAAGAAAGTAGGAGGGCAGCAGGTAGGACTGCAACTCTGGACATCAGGATAGCTAACTTCGAATAATTCAGAGACTTACTTGGAGGAATCCCATGGGTTAGGACTCTAGAAGGTAGGAGGGCCCAAGAAAGCCAGCTAATGTTCAAGCTCCATTTTCTCCAAGCTCAAGATGGATGCATCGCTGTAATAATAAATCAAGAAAAAGAAGCAGGAGACCTGCATCAATGAACAAGAAAATTCCAGAAGAACAGAAGAATGAAGTTTACGGTATGTGGAAAAAGGGACTGGCCACTTGGGAGGAATATAGAAATGTTACCCGAGTATGTAGGGATGCAACAAGGAAAGCTAAGGGCTTCATGGAATTAAATTTGGGAAAAAATGTGGAAGACATCAAGAAGGGCTTTTTCAAGTGCATCTGTAGGAAAACGAAGACAAGGGAAAATGTGGGCCTACTGTCGAATAAGGTGGGTGCCCTGGTGACAGAGAAGGTAGACCTATTGATTGCCTTCTTTCCTTCAGTCTTTACTGTTAACACTAGCCCTCACGAACCCCAGTTCATGGACGTAAAAAAAAAAGTACAGATGAAGGAAGACTTTCCTTCAGTTAAGGAGAACTAGGTTAAAGATCATCTAGGCAAGCTGGACACCCAGAAATTCACAGGCTGTGATGAGATGTATCCACGAGTGCTGAGGAAACTGGCTAAGATTATTGCTAAGCCACTTTCTATCATTTTTGAGAGCTCATGGAGAATATGCCTGGGGGTTGAAGAAAAGCCAATGTCACCTCAGCCTTCAAACAGGGCAAAAAGGAAGACCCAGGAAATTACAGACCAGTCAGCCTCATCTTCATCCCTGGAAAGGTGATAGAACATATAATTCTGGAGATCATCTCTAAGAATGTGTAGGAAAATATTATCAGGAGGGATCAGCATGACTTCACAAGGAGGAACTCATGCTTGATCAATATGATAGCCTTCTGTGACGGCATGACTGGCTAGGTAGATGAAAGGAGAGAAGTAGATTTGACATTTGACACTGCCTTCCATAGGTAAGGTAATCTTCATAGGTAATCTTCATAGGTAAGGTTAAGAATTTTGGATTAGATGACTGGACAGTGACATAGATTGAGAACTGGCTGAATGACAGAGCTTAGAGGGTTGTGATCAGTGGTGCAGAGTCTACTTGGACACCTGTACCTAGTGGTGTTCCCCAGGGGCCAGTACTGGGTTCAATCTTGGGTGAAAGGATGGGGTGTACTGTCAACAAGTTTCCTCATGATAAAGAACTGGGAGGAGTGGCTGCCACACCAGAAGGCTGTGCTGTCACTCAGTGAGATATGGATAGGCTGGAGGGTTGGGCAGGGAGATACTTAATGAAGTTCACCAAAGGGAAGTGTAGAGTCCTGCACCTGGGGAAGTTATTCACAAAGTACAGATTAGAGGTTGATCTGCAGGAGAGCAGCTCTGCAGAGAAGGATCTGGTAGTGCTGCTAGACAGCAAGTTCAGCTTTAGCCAGAAGTGTGCTCTTGTGGCCAGGAAGGCCAATGGTATAATTGGCAAATGGTATCATTGGGGTGGGATGCATTAAGTCAGCAAGTTGTCTCTCTCTGCTCTGCTTTAAGGCCAGATCTGAAGTCAGGTGAGCAGTTCTAGGCTCCCTAGGTCAAGAGAGACAGGGAACTACAGGAGAGAATCCAACAGAGGGTTACAAAGATGATTAGGGGACAGAAGCATCTCTCTTACTAGGAGATGCTGAGAGACCTGAGGAAGACCAGGCTGAGAGACCTGACGAGATGACTGAGATGGGGATTTATCAATGCTTATGAATTTCTAAAAGGCAGGTGTCAAGAGGATGGGATTGGACTTGTAGTGGTTCAACAGTTCCCCACCCCTCCCCACACACACACTTTGAAATAACCCAGGCTAGAACACAGTTGGCTGGAAGTTAAGGAAATGAAGCTTTATATTTACAGCTTTGCACAATATACAAGCAGATATTTACAATATATAACAGATATTTACAGATATATACAGTAAAAAGGTAATTCAGGAACACCACACCCCTCCGAGAGGTCACAAATCCCTAAGACGGGTTTCTAACCACCCTACCACCTTCTGCCCTTCCCAATCTTATCTCACCATCTGTCTTACGTGCCACATAAGCAAAAGTAGATCAGCATGGGGGTTAGCAGGAGAAAAGTAATTAGTGCAGTTATTCAGATCTAACTAAGAAGACAAGGAGAGAGATGCAGCAGCAGCCACAGTGCCAAGTGGTCTTTGTTTTGATTCTAACGTTATCCCATTTCAGTAAACAAATGAGTGAAGTAGAATCAAATTTTTTTTCCTTTCTCAGCCTGTAGTCTAATTTCTAATTCAAATCCTCCAATTAGTTCAAACCAGCACAAGACTCTTCAGTGGTACCCAGAGACAGGGCAGACAGACTCACCCCCTGCCAGAGTTTTAAAAATTAGTTTGTATTTGGTTTTTTGGGTTGGGGGTTTTTTTTGTGTGTAGGTTTTGGGTGTTTTGTGGTTTGGTGGTTTGTTTTTTTTTTGTTTTTTTTTTTGAGTTGTTGTTGTTGGCTGGTTGGTTTGTTTTTTAATAAGTTTCATTCTCATTTTCTCTCTCCTAGCTGTGAATTCTACCAGACAGCTGAGCTGAATTATGTTCCTGGACAAAATTAATCTCAGCCTATAAAATTCCTGCAACCTTAAAGGAAAAGTAGGGGAGATGGTGTGGGAGCTAACAGAAAGAATTAACTAAAGATGACAATTTCTATGTTTGTTACTTGGAGTAGTACAGTTTTGCAGCAGGCTGCAGCAAAGGAAAGAATGAGTTGATCTGTATCTTGGAGTCAAACACTGTAACTGAACAAGCTGTGTTATTTGAGAGTTACTGCAAGAACATAAAAAATTATAGCAGTAAGCAACTAAATAAATGCTAAATAATTTGATGATATCTGAACCAAAATAATGTCTAGTTGTATGAACGTAATACAGGCCATGTGCATTGAATACTGAAATAGTCCACAAAGTAGTACAAATGCAGTCTGCACCTGAATGAAAATGTAAAGCTAAAATTCCCAGAGAGATAGCAACATGAGATATCTCTCTCAGCATCGGCTTTGCTGCATCTGCTCTCAAGCCCTAAAAAGGCAGGTAGAACTTTGAAAATTAAAGTGACCAGCTAAGATGTCATCATAGACAAGAATGTAGTACCTGATCATAGAATCATAGAATCATAGAATGGTCTAGGTTGGAAAAGACCTCCAGTTCCAACCCCCTGCCACATCATCTTCCTATGCATCTGCAAACTTAAAACCAGTGTTTTATACAAAGCTACTGCAAACATTGCATTGTTTTGCTTCTGGTGAGTGATGTTCCCATTATCCCAGCAGAGGGAAATCTGGAGACGTTGTCAATGCAGATGTAGTTTTACAGAAATAAAACCAGCCTGTTTTCATAAATGTACAGGAATTACTCAGGAAGGCCTCTCTTTTTAACTATGTGGCTACAGACAATGATCAACTGATATTGTTGCTTAGTAAGCATTATGAGATGTTTGATTTTTACCTGTACTCCCAAGAATAAGATCTGAGGCACTAAATACATTAGGGGCGTAACTTGTTTTTCCTGCAAGAATTGTTAGATTTTGTAAGTTATTTAAGCTTTAAAGATCTGGATAGAAGCAAGATAATACTATTTTGATTTTTTTTTAATTCTTGTTTAGATATTTTATGTGTGCCAAAAGCGGCTGACAGATTTTCACAAAAACATAGAAGGCATGATTTAATGCATTAAAAGCATCAGACTTTATTGAAAACATTGTATGCTACTTAATGAAACTCTTCCAGTGCTTAATAGAAAGTTTTGTCCATTAGAGTAATAAGTGGAACAGTGCCAGGAAAATGAATGCAGCATAGACACAGCTATACTGGCAAAACTATAAATGGTAATGGTAATGTAAAAGCCTTTTTTATTTCTCATTGCTCATCTCCTGCAGAGACATGAGAGACTAATGTAATGGTATCTGTATGAGGGGATTACACTGACTTACATATGTTAGCCAGTGACAGAAAGTTCAGATGCCTGGGCAATGTTTAAGAGCCTGAAGTCTATAACGTAAAACTAATCAGATGGAAATGAGAAGTTCAAGATTAGTCATAACAGTGAGGAAGAATAATGCTATTATTATTGTTACTATTATATTATAGTTATTGTTATTGTTTGCTGTTATTGGAACCAGAGCAGAAGGCACTACTGCTGTGTACCTTAAGATTAATTTGGTCTCTTGTTCTATAAAGGAATGAAAAAGTCTGGTAACAGCTATGCAGTAACAAGCCAGAATTATTCTAAAATGATAGAAAGTAAAACATTTGAAGAAGCAAACAACCACAGACTCCTACCCAATTTACTGAGCAAGTCTCTGTGGCTTTCTGTACAAGTTCTTACCACAGAACTGCACTCCAAGACATGAACTTTCATTTTACTACTGCTTTTTCTGAAGAGGAAAAATAAGTATGTGAGAAATTGAACCAGATGCACACTGCTACTTAAAGCTTTGGAGTGCTGACTCACTGTCACAAGAACTTCAGCTCTAGTGATTGATTTCTCTCTTCCACTCTCCAGCCTTTGCCAGAGGCTACTGTCCTCAGCACTTCAGGAGCAAGGACTTGTATCTTCTCCTTTTATTCCTGAGTTCAGCATATGAGCTAAGGTCAACAGCAATTTATGCATGTCAAGCTGGAAGCAACAGTAGGGCTGTAAATAACGTGCCATCCTCACTATAGAAGCTGTGGGTCCATTGACCTGACCCAAGAGCAAAGCTGGCGATTTTTCTTTGCTAAAAGTAGTTATTTTTAACCACAGTCAGTTCCCTAGTTTGCTTAACTTGTGGCTTTAGAGGCAGTCTCACAAACTTTGCAATGACAAAACCTGGGGGACAACATGGCAGGGGGAAGAAGCCTGAGGGCGAGGAGGCAGGGACTTCTTTCATTGGGTTTTGCCGGGAAGTGTCTGTATGGCCTTAGCCAGCCTGAGAAAAGGGAATTGTATTGACTGTGGGGGACATGAGCTGCTTCTGTGGCTGCAGTTGAGCCTACGGCAAACAGTTAAACAAAGTTTGTCCAGTCAGTGTGTGAATCCCACTATTTGTCTCAAGGACAGATGTGAAGGGGGAGGGAGATAATGTCATCAGGCTTCCATGTGTCAAGCTGTGGGAGGACACACCGGTGTGGGAGCAATCGGGGACTAGTAAGGGCTCTCAACCTGCTGCCCAGAACCATGCTGGGGACAAAAAAATCAGTTGAAGTTTTGCAGAGATGAGCCAGATCTCCTTCAGGTAGTAGTTGCCAGCAGGGAAACATCACATGGCAATCCACATGGCAGTGACGACCTGAGGGGTAGAGATAGGCTGATAGCTATAGAGATTTCTGAGCATGGACAGGTGCGCTCCAACCCTAGGGTTGAAGTACTGACTGAGAAAAGAGGGCCCAAAAAACAGGGTAAGGGAAAATCAGTGAGTAAGTCAGCACCAATAAAGGCACAACTGAAATGCCTCTGCACTAATGCAAGGAGCATGGGGAACAAACAGGAAGAGTTGCCAATATCTGCAAGTCTAAAGGGATGTGATGTCAGTGGCATCACTGAAACATGTTGGAATGGATCTCATGATTGGAGTGTAGGGATAGATGGGTATAGACTCTTCAGGAGGGGCAGACAGAGTAGAAGGGGAGGGGGTATTGCCCTCTGCATAAATCCATGGAGCTCAACCTGGCAATGTCCGACACCAAAAGGGAGAGCATATGGGTGAAGGTTAAAGGGAAGGCATGGGAAGGGGACATCATAGCAGCTGTCTGCTACACACCTCCTGATCAGGAAGACAAAGCAGATGAAGCCCTTTGCAAACAAATAGGAGAAGCTTCATACTCACAGGCCCTGGTTCTCATGGGGGACTTCAACCACCCTGACATCTGTGGAAGGACAACATATAGGAGAACCAACCATCTAAGAGGTTCCTGGAATGCACTGATGGTAACTTCCTCCTCCAAGTGGTAGAGGAACCCAAAGAAAAGGTGCTGTGCTGGACCTAGTCCTCACAAACCAGGAGAGGCTGGTGAGTGAAGTGAAGCTGAAGGGTTGTCTTGGCTAGCATGAAATGGTAGAGTTGAAGATTCTCAAGGCATCAAGGACAGTGCACAACAGACTCATTGCACTGGACATCAGAAGAGCAGACTTCAATCTTTTCAGGAATCTTCTCAACAAGGTGCCATGGGAAAAAACTCTGGAAGGAAAGGGGGGCCCAGGAAAGCTGGACATTGCTCAAGGATCATCACTTTCAGGCCCAGGAGCAATGCATCCCAAAAAAGAGGAAGGCAGG
>VWZI01008288.1:3853-14009 GCA_013396835.1 Psilopogon haemacephalus
AGAGTTGGGGCTGTGCAGGCTGCAGAAGAGGAGGCTCCCAGGGGACCTTCTGGTGGCCTTCCTGCATCTGAAGGGGGCTACAGAAAAGCTGGGGAGGGACTTTTGAGGCTGTGAGGGAGTGAGAGGACAGGGGGGAATAGAGCAAAGGTGGAGGTGAGGAGATTGAGGCTGGAGGTGAGGAGGAAGTTGCTGAGCATGAGAGTAGTGAGAGGCTGGAATGGGTTGCCCCTGCAGGGAGGTGTTTGGGGCCAGATCCCTGGAGGTGTTTTTGGCCAGGCTGGCAGAGGCTGTGGGCAGCCTGCTCTAGGGTAGGGTGTCCCTGGGCATGGCAGGGGGGTTGGGGCTGGCTGATCCTTGTGGTCCCTTCCAACCCTGACTCATTCTAGGATTCTATGATTCCGTATCTCTGGAGTTTGCCTTGCAGCACCCTGCAGCCCCTTGGCTCAGGAATTTGCCTTGCAGCAGCCTGCAGCCTGTTCCTTAGCTCTGCAGCCCTCACCACCACCTTCCCACCCCTGCAGCCCAGCTGTCCCTGCCAGTGCTGGGCAGCCCCATGGTGCCACTGCATGGCTGAGCAAATGGATCAGCTTCTCACACACCTTTTGCCTTCATTTCCACCTGCTGGGCTCCCTGCCCATGCCTTCCTCTCCTCCTTGGGCCTCTCTGGCTCTGCTGCCTTCAGGTGCTGCCTCCTGCCCAGTCCAAAGGGAAATGTGCTCCTAGCAGAGCAGGTGGAGTCTGTTCCTTACCTGCTCCCATTTTTTTGCCTTGTTCCCTCAGGCAGTGCCTGCAACAGAACCTTCCAGCACATGGGCTGGGCTGGGGACTTTTCCCAGTGCTGTTAGATGGTGTTTGGCAATCACATCCCAAGTGATGCAGCTCTGCCTGGGCAACCCAGCAGTGCTGATAGGAGAGGGCATGTGACAAAACAGGGCTTCAGCTGCTGCTTCCTGTAATCTGTGCCAGGGGAGGGGTCCTGGCTGCAGGATAAGGCCTGATAAAGGTTTCCTGCAGTCCTTTGGCCCATGGTGTGGGCAGAAGAGCTCAGCTGCTGCCCATCACTATAGAATTCTAGAACCAGTCAGGTTTGGAAGGGAGCACAAGGCTCAGCCATTCCCAACCCCCCTGCCATGCCCAGGGACACCCTACCCTAGAGCAGGCTGCCCACAGCCTCTGCCAGCCTGGCCAAAAACACCTCCAGGGAGGTTGTGGAGCACAGAATCACAGAATGTGATCAAAGATCACATTCTGTGATTCTGTGCTCCACAACCTCCCTAGGCAACCTCTCCCAGAACCTCAGCTCCTCACACTGCACAACTTAGAATCCCAGAGTCAGTCCCAACCCCCCTGCCATGCCCAGGGACACTCTACCCTAGAGCAGGCTGCCCACAGCCTCTGCCAGCCTGGCCAAAAACACCTCCAGGGATCTGGCCCCAAACACCTCCCTGCAGGGGCAACCCTCTCACCACTCTCATGCTCTCCACCTCTCACCACTCTCATGCTCAGGAACTTCTCCCACACAGCTCATGTCAGGCAGGAGCTTGCTCACCTCTGTTGCCTTTAGCCAGGGGAGGGATCCTGGCTGCAGGCTAAGGCCTGATAAAGGTTTCCTGCAGTCCTTTGGCCCGTGGCAAGGGCAGAAGTGCTCAGCTGCTGCCCATCATTATACAGCTCATGCCAGGCAGGAGCTTGCTCACCTGTGTTAGTCACCAGAGATACTGAGGTCAAAAGAGGAATTGGCATCTCCTTGTGCCTTGCCAAAGGTCCTTCCTGTGGGAGCCACTGGGCTGACCTGGCCAAAGGGCAAAGCAATTTCTGTGTTTTTATGCACTGGTAGGGGAGCTGTGTGGCCAAGTGACAGCACCCAGGTGTCACCCCAGAGCACTGCCTGGGCTCAGCATCTTCTCCAGGGCACTTGGGACATCCACGGCTCAGCTGAAGGTGATTCTGTGAGTAGAGGTCAGCCTGGTGCCCCCAGGGCTCAGCTGAAGCTGGTTCCTTGGGTAGAGGTCAGCCTGGTGCCCCCAGGGCTCAGCTGAAGCTGGTTCCTTGGGTAGAGGTCAGCCTGGTGCCCCCAGGGCTCAGCTGAAGCTGGTTCCTTGGGTAGAGGTCAGCCTGGTGCCCCCAGGGCTCAGCTGAAGCTGGTTCCTTGGGTAGAGGTCAGCCTGGTGCCCCCAGGGCTCAGCTGAAGCTGGTTCCTTGGGTAGAGGTCAGCCTGGTGCCCCCAGGGCTCTGCTGAAGCTGGTTCCTTGGGTAGAGGTCAGCCTGGTGCCCCCGTGTGTGATGCCTGTCAGGGAGTGAGGGCATGCAGCAGGCAGAGGGACAGCTGTGCCTTCAGGAGAGCACATCTGTACCAGCTGTGGGCTGCTGGATGTGGCAGCTGCTGGGTGCTGAGGCCCTGGCAGGGAACCTTCCCCTTTGGCTTGGCTCCTCTGCTGCCATGTCTGAGTGGTGCCCCAGGGCTGAGCTCCAGCAGGATGAGCAGGAGGTACAGGACCTGCTCCATCCCCCAGGGCTCCTCCACACCCTGCTGGCTCTGTCTGTCCTGCAGAGCTGTGTCTGTGGGCACTGCAGCTTGATCCTGCTCCATCCCCAAGGCTCCTCCACACCCTGCTGGCTCTGTCTGTCCTGCAGAGCTGTGTCTGTGGGCACAGCAGCTTGGCTCCGGCGCTCTGTGTGTCCGCATCTGCAGGGGCTTTCTGCTCCTGCCCTTCTGCCCGCCCTTGGGGCTGCGGGAGAGGCTTGGGGAGGGTCCCCTGCAGGGGAGGTCACTGCCCCCTTCTGCCTGCTGAGCTGCTGCGGCGCCACCAAGAGCCGAGGAGGGCTGGAGCGGGCGGGAGGCACTTGGATGGAGACGCAGTTCCCCTGGCTGGAGCAGTGAGGACGATCCCAGGGAGTCTGAGCCTGCTGGGCAGCAGACGTGGGCTGGGGGTTGCGCGGGTGAAGGTCTCCGTGGCAGCGTGGGGGAGCTGCGGGGATGCAGATCTGTGCCCTAGAGGGGATGCTCGCTCTGGGACCCACCCAGGACAAGGTCCTGCTCCCAGTCTGGGACTGCTGCTGGGCACAGCCAGGCTCCAGGCAGGGCTTTGAGCAGGGCAGGGGCACTGCGTGCAGAGAGGGAGCTGGAGGGCTGAGCTGAGAAGGCAGGGGTGGGAAAAGGTCATCCCGAAAATCCAGCGTGGGCAGAGTGCTCAGGAGGGGCTGCCCCAGCCCCGAGGCTGCCAAGAGCCTCTCCTGTGCGCTGGAGAACAGCTCCAGGCTCTTGTCAGGGGAAGGGAAAGTCCCTTTGGGACAGGTCTTGCACCCCTCCAGCAGATTTGCCTTTCCAAACTGGTCTTGCAAATGCGGAGCTGAGGGCTGGGGCTGCTCTTGCAGGCTGGAGGAGGCATGGCCCACAAAGCCCAGGTGGTGGCAGGTCTCCTGGCAGGCACCTGTGTCTTCAGCATCCTCGCCCTCATCCTCAGCCTGGTGAACGTGGAGGACTTCTTCCTGCCTCCTGGAACCAAGGTAGGGCCCTTGAGGGGCACAGCCACCACCTCCTGCTTGGGCACTGGCAGGATTCTCCGGGGGCTCAGCCCAGGATTTGTCCCCAGCATGGCACAAAGGGCCACAGGTCTGGCAGAGGTTGGTGTCTGGGGCCCTGCAGCACCTACCCAGGGCTTGTGCTGTGGCTGCAGTGCCACAGAGCTTGTCCTGCCCTGCTCACACTTTTGTGTGGCCACTTGAGGGTCACCAGCCCCCCTGAACCCCTTGGTGCCCCCCAGACCTTGGATGCCCTCACACCTGCGCCCCCCACAAACCATCTTGGTCTCCTGGGATGCTGGGTGCCACCTGGAGCCCTGAGTGCCCTGTGGGTGCCTCCCCAGCCTTCTACCTGCCTCCNGCCCTGCCTCCAGCCCTGCCATCAGCCCTGCCTCTAGCCCTGCCATCACCCCTGCCTCTAGCCCTGCCTTCAGCCCTGCCTTCCTCTCCACTTTGAAGGCTTCTCATGCCCTGTGGAGCTTTTCTGCCCCTAAGCTAATTGAGGCTGCGTTGAGCAGCTTCATCCCTCCCCCTAAGCCACGGCCCAGGCTCTTGGCTAGGGCAGGGAGAGTGCAGAGCAGCTCCCTCCTGGGGCTGCTTCGTTTTCCACCCCCAGATACTTCCACTTCTGGTTTCAGACCTCGGTTTACAGGTCTCCCTCCCGTTTCCTCCTGCTGGCTGTGGCAGGCTGTTAAAAACAAGGTCAGAGTTTGTGAGCTCTGCCACTCCCCAAGGTCTGGGCGCAGCTTTGGCAGCCTGAGCCCTTTGGGACGTCTGGGATGCCTCCCTGCCCTGCCTGTCACCCTGCATGTCCCCTGCCTGCCCTGCGTGCCTGAGTCAGAGGGGCTGGTGGTCGGGCAGGGCTGCTGAAGGGAAGCTACAGCAGCAAACCTGTGCTGCCTGAGTTCAGGCACAGAGGGAGAGCAGAAGCTCTCAGTCTCCTCGGATGCTGGGTGCCCACTGGAGCCCTGAGTGCCCTGTGGGTACCTCCCAAGCCTTCTACCTGCCTCCAGGTGCCCTCTGAGATGCTCCCTGTGCCCCTTGGATGCCCTCACACATGACTCCACCCCAAGCCATCTCAGTCCCCTTGGATGCTGGGTGCCCACTGGAGCCCTGAGTGCCATGTGGGTGCCTCCCCAGCCTTCTACCTGCCTCTTGGTGCCCTCTGGGATGCCCTCCGTGCCCCTAGGATGCACTCACACATGACTTCCCCCCAAGTCACCCTGGTCCCCTCAGATGATGGGTGCTCCCTTGAGCCCTGAGTGCCCTGTGGGTGCCTTCCCAGCCTTCTAGATGCCTCCTGCTACCCTCTAGGATGCCCCCCATGCCACTTGGATGCCCTCACACATGACTTCCCCCCAAGTCACCTTGGTCCCCTCAGATGCTGGGTGCTCCCTGGAGCCCTGAGTGCCATGTGGCTGCCTCCCCAGCCCCTTGGGATGCTCCCTCTGCCCCTTGGGTGCCCTCCGAGCTGGCTCCCCCCCCCAAGCCATCTGGGTCCCCTTGGACACTGGGTGTCCCCTGGAGCCCTGGGTGCCCTGTGGGTGCCTCCCCAGCCCAGTAGGTGCCTGCCATTGAAGCAGTGATGTCCTCCTGACACCCTGCCCCTGTGGTGCCACCACCGTTCCGCTCGCAGCCCTCCCAGTCCAGGAGGTTCCTCCAGCATCTCCCCTGGTTTGCCCAGCAGGAGCTGTGCTTTAGCTCCAGCTCCCTGTCTCTGGGGGGGTGAAGCTGTGACCCTGCTGTGCCCCCCTCTGTCCCCCCAGTACGGGCTGGTGTTTGATGCTGGCTCCACGCACACCTCTCTCTACATCTACCGCTGGCCTGCGGGCAAGGAGAACGGCACCGGCGTCGTGTCCCAGCTGGAGGCCTGCAGGGTGGCTGGTGAGTGTGCCAGGGCATGCCCACCCCCTGCCAGCCCCTGCCTCCCTCCCCCAGCCTGCCAGGGCACTGCCCCTGCTGTGCACCGGGCCCCAGGGAGCAGCCAGAGCAGCCTTAGGGGCCGCAGGCTGCAGAGCTTGGGGAGCAGCTGGGGGATGCTGCGCTGGGGAGGGAATTTGGACCCCCAGTTGCCAAGGTCCCAAGAGCCAGTCCAGTCTGGCAGCTGTGCACCAGCTGGCACCTTGGGGTGCTGGACACGTGCAGGGTCTGCTCCTCCCCTCCTGCAGCCACTTCCTTGCCTCTTCTTCCCACCACATCCCCTGGCAGTTGCTCCCTGGGGGCTCTGCAGGGCTCCTGAATCACTCCTGGGGTCCTGGGGGCTTCCCACTGCTGTTCTTGTCAGCAGGTTTCATGTTGGTGCCTGCAGGGCTCCACAGGCAGCAGAGTTTGGGGCTGTGCCTGGCACACCTGGGGACTTGTCAGGGAAGTGCAGGGAGCTGCCTGGGCCTGGGGTGGATGTGTCAGAGAGCAGCTGGAAGGGAGCTGTGCAGATCACCCAGTCCAACCACCTGCTAGAGCAGGAGCACCCAGAGCAACCCATCCAGAAGGGATCTGAATGCCTCCAGGGCTGATGGAGACTCCACAGCCTCTCTGGGCAGCCTGTCCCAGGGCTGTGCCACCCTAAAAGGGAGGATTTTTCCTTTACATCCACATGGCACCTCCTGTGTTGCAGTTTGCGTCCTGACACCACCGTGAAGAGTCTGGGTCCACCCCCCTGACCCTTTAGACACTGCTCAGCATTAATGTGATGCCCTCACAGAGTCCTGCAGGCCACACAGCCCAGCCCCCAGCCTGGCCAGGTGAAGGGGATGCTGTGCTGCCCCCAGCACCTTGGTGACTCTGCTGGACCCCAATCCAGGCTGGGCACAAGATTGCACATGAGGCCTCAGCAGGAGAGAGCAGAGGGGGAGGGGAAGCTCCCTCTCCCTGCTGGCCATGCTCTTACTGCAGCCCAGGATGCCCTTGGCCTTCTTGGCCCTGAGGGCACACTGCTGGCTCAGGGGCATCCTATTGTCCACCTGCACTCCAGGTCCTGTTCCCCAGCACTCTGTGCCCTGTCCTGCAGTGTGCTGTGGCTGTGGCAAGCACTGCCTGTGGGACACAGCTCTGAGCTCTGCCTGTGGGACACAGCTCTGAGCACTGCCTGTGGGACACAGCTCTGAGCTCTGCCTGTGGGACACAGCTCTGAGCACTGCCTGTGGGACACAGCTCTGAGCACTGCCTGTGGGACACAGCTCTGAGCACTGCCTGTGGGACACAGCTCTGAGCACTGCCTGTGGGACACAGCTCTGAGCACTGCCTGTGGGACACAGCTCTGAGCACTGCCTGTGGGACACAGCTCTGAGCACTGCCTGTGGGACACAGCTCTGAGCACTGCCTGTGGGACACAGCTCTGAGCACTGCCTGTGGGACACAGCTCTGAGCACTGCCTGTGGGACACAGCTCTGAGCACTGCCTGTGGGACACAGCTCTGAGCACTGCCTGTGGGACACAGCTCTGAGCACTGCCTGTGGGACANAGCTCTACCTGTGGGACACAGCTCTGAGCTCTGCCTGTTGGACACAGCTCTGAGCTCTGCCTGTGGGACACAGCTCTGAGCTCTGCCTGTGGGACACAGCTCTGAGCGCTGCCTGTGGGACACAGCTCTGAGCTCTGCCTGTTGGACACAGCTCTGAGCTCTGCCTGTGGGACACAGCTCTGAGCACTGCCTGTTGGACACAGCTCTGAGCTCTGCCCTCCCAGGGACACCCTTGGCAAGGGCACAATTGGGCATGCAGGGACAAACCTGCAGGTTGGTGTCCTGCATGCCATGGGGAGGAGGCTGCCCGGTGCCAGGCACCCCAAAGGGCTCCTTCTTTATTGGGCATTTATGGGCACATTGATTTTTGGGGTCCAGACACTGGCACAGCTGCAGGCTGTGGCACAAGCACTGCAGGAGAGGACCAGTGGGGTTCAGCTACAGGGTGCATGGAGCTGGGCTGGCACTGGCAAAGGCCACCAAGGCAGGGCAGGGGTGCCCGGGCAGGGGGTGAGAGGGCTCAGAACTCCCAGCCCAGCCCCAAAGTCCTGCAGTGTGCTGTGGCTGTGGCTGTGGCAAGCACTGCCTGTGGGACACAGCTCTGAGCTCTGCCCTCCCAGGGACACAATTGGGCATGCAGGGACAAACCTGCAGGTTGGTGTCCTGCATGCCATGGGGAGGAGGCTGCCCGGTGCCAGGCACCCCAAAGGGCTCCTTCTTTATTGGGCATTTATGGGCACGTTGATTTTTGGGGTCCAGAGACTGGCACAGCTGCAGGCTGTGGCATGAGCATTACAGTGGGGTTCAGCTAAAGGGTGCTGGCACTGGCAAAGGCCACCAAGGCAGGGCAGGGGTGCCTGGGCAGAGGGTGAGAGGGCTCAGAGCAATCAGCCCAGCCCCAAAGGCAGGCTTGGTGGTGCCCGAGTGGCAGTTATTGGTTAACAGTAAAGGTCTGGCAGAGGGCAAAGTGTAAGGGAGGGATTTGGGTGAGCTAATGGTGATAATGGTGTGCAAAGCTCAGGGGAAGGTAAACAGTGCCACTGCCACCCCCTGAGCCTGCCCCTGCCTACCACAGCACCCTGCTGCCTGCTGCCAGCCCCTAGGGAAGGCAACTCAAGCAGTGCAGAGGGCAGCTCCACACAGCCTCCTGCTGGGGCCAGCCAGCCCCTTCCCAGGGGGTGCCTCATGGCTCTGTCTGTGTCCTGGGGGATCAGCTGCTGCCTCTGGGCCTCCCTGGCACTGAGATTGTGCTCAGCACTAGCAGAGCCCTGAGCAGGAGCTTCTGCACTGTGCTGTGGCCGTGGCCAGCTCTGAGCACTGCCTGTGGGACACAGCTCTGAGCACTGCCTGTGGGACACAGCTCTGAGCACTGCCTGTGGGACACAGCTCTGAGCACTGCCTGTGGGACACAGCTCTGAGCTCTGCCTGTGGGACACAGCTCTGAGCTCTGCCTGTGGGACACAGCTCTGAGCTCTGCCTTCCCAGGGACACAATTGGGCATGCAGGGACAAACCCCTGGGGGCTCTGTGGACATGCTGCTGCCCTGTCCCTCCTGGGTGGCTCTGAGCTCACTCCATCCCTTGGTGCCCTCTGTAGGTCCTGGCATCTCCAGCTATGCAGACAACCCTGCTGGGGCTGGAGCCAGCCTGAAGCCCTGTCTGGACAAGGCCATGGGGGTTGTGCCTGCTGAGCAGCAGCAGGAGACCCCAACCTACCTGGGGGCAACGGCAGGCATGAGGCTGCTGAGGTACTGGCACTGCCCTGAGCTGTCACCTCCAACCCCTCCCCACCTCCTCTTTGTGCTGGGGGCATGGGGGGAGGGAAGGGGTTGGGAGCATGGAGGGAGGGAGGGCTGCAGCTTGGGCAGGCTGTGGTGAAGGGCAGAGCATAGAATCAGCACTTTGCACCTCTGAGAAGAGCCTGAGCCTGCCTTTGGTACAGCCTGTGTGAGGCAGCTGAGCAGAGCCAGATCTGCCCTGAGCTGCCCCTTCTGGGCTCCCAGGATTAGAATCCCAGAATCAGTCAGGGTTGGAAGGGAGCACAAGGATCAGCCAGTCCCAACCCCCCTGCCATGCCCAGGGACACCCTACCCTAGATCACAGCACACGTGGGGTCCTGTCTGTGCTCTGCAGGCACAGAACCACGAGGACAAGCATGGCACAGCAGTGCTGTGGCCAGGGAGCAGCTGCAGTGATGGGCACATGCCCAAGGCCTTGGGGCTCTGCACCCATCTTGTCCTCTCTCTTCCTCTGTAAGGTCACCAGAGTCAGGGGAGAGCCAAGGCTGAGAGGCAAAGCAGAACAAGCTCTGCCTGCCCTTGGCACTGTGCTCTGGATGTGCTCTGCCCTCCCTCTGCAGCCATCACAAGCTGGCATTGAGCCCTCACAGGGACACCAGGCTCTGCCAGGGCAGCACTGGCACCACTGCTCACTCCCCCACACCCAGCACCTCCTGCTCTGAACTAACTGGAGAAGGTGAATGAGAAATTAGAGTACAGGCTGAGAAAGGGAAACCTTCCACAGCCTCCTTCATGCATTTGCTTGCTGAAATGGTGTAAAGTTAGAATTAAAACAAAGCTGAGTCAGAGCTGTGCTCGCTGTTGCACATCTCTCTCCCTGCCTTCTTAGCTGCATCTGAACAACTTCACTATCTCCTTTCCTGCTGCTAACCCCCCCTGGCTGATCTACCTCTGCTTATCTGGCACATAGAGAGTGAGATAAGATTGGGAAGCAGGGGAAGGTGGAAGGGTTCTTGGAAAACCCCTCATGGGGACTCTGATCTCTGGGAGGGCTGTGGTGTTTCTGTGTGACCTTGTCACCTGTAAATATCTGTTATATAGAATCCTAGAATCAGTCAGGGTTGGAAGGGAGCACAAGGATCATCTAGTCCCAACCCCCCTGCCATGCCCAGGGACTCCCTACCCTAGAGCAGGCTGCCCACAGCCTCTGCCAGCCTGGCCAAAAACACCTCCAGGGATCTGGCCCCAAACACCTCCCTGCAGGGCCAACCCATTCCAGCCTCTCACCACTCTCATGCTCAGCAACTTCCTCCTCATCTCCATCTTCAATCTCCTCACCTCCACCTTTGCTCCAATCCCCCCTGTCCTGTCACTGTCTGAGAGCCTAGAATGTCCCTCCCCAGATTTTTTGTAGCCCCCTTCAGACCCTGGAAGGC
>VWZI01008296.1:0-11424 GCA_013396835.1 Psilopogon haemacephalus
AGCACCAGCAACTATGGGACCGCGACTTTGCTTTTTCGGACTAAACCCCTGCTGCGGTGGTATCCCTTCTCCCTTACCCCCTCCTCCTCCTGGGTTTTTCTGTATCCCTTCCCCCCGCTTCCTGTGAGAAGCAGAAACCCCTTTTCTCCCTGTATTTCATTGTTTAAAGGCATTATTCTCCATTCTCACTTCCAAACCTCTTTGAGTTTTTCTTTTGGGCTTTTAGCCCAGGGTAGCTTCGTGTAAACCAATACAAATGGGTTGCCCAGGGAGGTGGTTGGGGCCACATCCCTGGAGGTGTTTAAGGCCAGGCTGGATGGTGGGCAGCCTGATCTAGGGCAGGCTGTCCCTGGCCATGTCGGGGGGTTGGAACTAGATGATCCTCGTGGTCCCTTCCAACTCTGATTGATTCTATGATTTGATGATTTGAGGCTATCAGCTAAACAAAAGGGCCTAGCTCAAAATGCATCGAGTTTCAAGCTTGAACTGTCCTTGCAGGAGGAGGAAGCAGGTATAAGCATTTTTGAGGCCGAGCAGTTTTATGGCAAAAAATCACAGATACAAGTTGAGCATTTTAGGCTATCAGCTAATAGAAAGGTCTTAGCTGGGAATTTCTTTTTCCAAAGTCTGAGGTACCTGCAGACCATTCGGAGGATGCATCAAGTTTCAGCCTATCAGCTAAATGGAAGAGCCTAAATGGAAATTTCTTTTTACAAAGTGTGAGGTGCCTGCAGAGTACCAAAAAGATGTATTGAGTTTCCACCCAGCTATCTCCTTGCAGGGGGTAGAAGCAGGTATAAGCATTTTTGATGCTGAGCAGTTTATCGGCCAAAATCACAGATACAATTTGAGCGTTTGAGGATCAGCTAAACAAAAGGGCCTAGCTGGAAATTGCTTTTTCCAAAGTGTGAGATGCCTGCAGACTATCAGAAGGATGCATTGGTATTCCAGCTAGAATTTTTCTCGCAGGAGCTAGGAGTAGGTATAAGCATTTTGAGGCCATGCAGTTTTTTGGCCACAAATTGCAGATACAAGTGAAGCATTTGAGGCTATCAGCTAATAGAAAAGTCCTAGCTGGAAATTTCTTTTTCTGAAGTGTGAGGTGTCTGCAGCCCATCAGAAGGATGCATCTAGTTTCTGCCTAGCACTTTCCTTGCAGGAGCAAGAAGGAGGTGCACATATTTTTGAGGCTGAGCAGTTTTCTGGCTAAAAATGGCAGATACAAGTATTCAAGGCAAACAGCTAAATGAAAGGGCAGCTCGAAATTTCTTTTTCCATAGTGTGAAGTTCCTGGAAGCTATCAGAAGGATGCATCTAGTTATCATTTTACTTGAAGGATCTAGAAGCAGTTATAAGCATTTTTGAAGTGAGCAATTTTTAAGACAGGTGTAAGTTGAATATTTGAGGCTATCAGCTAAACGAAAGGACCTAGCCGGAAATTTCTTTTCCCGAAGTGTGAGGTCCCTGAAGACTTCAGAAGGATGCATTGAGTTTCCACATAGAACTTTCCTTGCAGGAGCTAGAAACACCTACCATCATTTTTAAGATGAGCAATTTTTAAGCCACTAATTGGAGATACTATTTGAGCATTTCAGGCTATCAGCTAATAGAAAGGCCCTAGCTGGAAACCTCTTTTTGAGAAGTGTGAGATGCCTGCAGACTATCAAAAGGATGCATCAAGTTTCCGGCTATCACTGTCCTTCCAGGACCTAGAGGATGGTAAATATGATAAAATCTGAGCATTTGCCACTATCAGCTAAATGAAGGGGCCAATTGGAAATTTCTTTTTCCAAAGTGTGAGGAGCATTTGTGAAACTTAACAATTTTTTTCCGCCAAAATCAGAAATAGCAGTTGAACTTTTGAGGGTGCCAGCTAAACAAAAGGGCCTAGCTCCACATATCTTTATGCTAAGTGTGAGGTGCCTGCAGACTGTCAGAATGATGCATAGAGTTTCTGGCTAGGACTTTCCTTAGAGGAGCTAGAAGCAAGTATAAGCATTTCTGAAACCAACCAATTTTTTTGCCAAAAATTCAGAGATAACACTTGAGCATTTGATGTTACCAGCTAAACGAAAGGCCTTAGCTCCAAATTTCATTCTCCAAAGTGTAAGGTGCCTGCAAACTGTCAGAATGATGCATAAAGTTTCTGGGTAGCACTTTCCTTGCAGGAGCTAGAAGGAAGTATAAGCATTTCTGAGAACAAGCAATATTTTTGCCAAAAATCACAACTAGCAGTAGTGATTTTGGATGCAACAGCTAAAGCAATGGCCTAGCTCCAGATTTCTTTGTGCAAAGTGTGAGGTTCCTGCAGACTGTCAGAATGATGCATAGAGTTTCTGGCTGACACTTTGCTTGCAGGAGTTGAAGCAACTTTAAGCATTTGTGAAACAGAGGAATGTTTCTGCAAAACTCACATGTAACAGTTGAGATTTTGAGTATTCCAGCTAAATAAAAGGGCATAGCTCCAAATTTCTTCCTCCAATTTGTGAGCTGCCTGCAGCCTGTCAGAATGATGAATAAAGTTTCTGGATAGCACTTTCCTTGCAGGAGCTAGAAGCATGTTTAAGCATTTCCGAAACCAAATTCTTTTTCGCCAAACATTGCAGACAGCAGTGGAGCTATTAAGATTACCAGCTAAACGAAAGACTCTAGATCCAAATTTCTTATTCTATAGTGTGAGATGCCCGCAGACTGTCAGAATGATGCATAGAGATTCTTGCTATCACTTGCCTTGCAGTAGCTAGAAGCAACTTTATGCATTTGTGAAATGGAGGAATGTTTTTGCAAAATCACATGTAACAGTTGAGATTTTGAGTATTCCAGCTAAACAAAAGGGCATAGCTCCAAATTTCTTTCTCCAAACTGTGAGGTGCCTGCAGAATGTCAGAACGATGCATAGAGTTTCTGGCCAGCACTTTCCTTGCAGGAGCTAGAAGCAATTAAAAAAAAAAAACAACCAACAGTGGGCACCCAAACAGAGACTACACACAAGCAGGCAGATGTTCAGGCAGCTGGTTGCAGTGAGTGCTGTAGCCTGGCACTTGATATGAAGGATGGTAGAGACCACCTGGCGCAGGTGTGAGCAGATCAGTGATCTGATGAACATGGTGGCTGAACTACAAGAAGATGTGGAAGGACTAAGATTAAAACCTATAAGAGGCTGGGAAAGGGAAATTGACTATTTCCATAATCTATCTCTACAGAACCTGAACTAGGGTTAACTCCCAGCGAAGCAGGGGGCACAATATCCTCCCATCAGCAAGTCTCTCAGCCTCCATGTAGTAACCCACAGGAGCAGGGTGAATGGGAACAGGTCTCCAGGGAACAAAAGCAAACCGAGCAAGCAAGCTACTTTAAGAAGCACTCTGCCTACAGTGCACTTGCAGAATAGGTATGAGACTCTGCAGGAAGAGCAGATCATCAGCAAGGATGAGGACACAAAAAGTCCAGAAACTGCACCAAAGACAGGTTGCCTCAGGCCAACCATCAAAACCCGTTCCGTGAAAAGAAGCCTCAAAGGGTCATTGTTATAGGAGACTCTGTACTGAAGGGAGCAGAGGGCCCAATATGCAGATCAAATCCACCTCATAGAGAGGTTTGCTGCCTCCCTGGTGCCCAGGTAAGGGTTGTTGTAGGTAAAATTCCCAACCTTGTGAGACCTTCAGACTACTACCCACTTCAAATCTTTCAATTGGGTAGTGATGATGCAGGAATGAGAGACTCACAATCAATTAAAAGAGACTTCAGGACCTTAGGGCAACAGCTAAAGGGATCAGGAGCTCAGGTTGTGTTCTCCTCTATTTCTCCAACATCAGCGATGGACGAGGGAACATTTAGGAAGAGCCAACAGCTCAATTCATGGCTCTGGGGCTGGTGTCATCAACAGGGATTTGGATTCNCATCAACAGGGATTTGGATTCTACAATCATGGCTCGGTTTACAAGGCACCAGAGCTGCAAATAACTAATGGGAGGCACTGGTCCCAGAGGGGGAAAAGGATCTTGGGGCAGGAATCAGCAGGGCTCATTGATAGGGCTTGAAGGGGGAAGATGTTAATAGTCTCCTGCTGGCTGGTGACAAACATTGGGGCAGCTCACCAGAGGCAGAGGGACAGAGGGCCCTCAACTTTCTGCCCTGAGGCAAGCCAGGGATGATGTACCAGGACAAGCTGAGGAAATCAAGGCAAATTGGCACAAGAGGAGGACAGGGACAGCCCAGCTGAAGTGCCTCTATGCAAATGCACAGAGCTTGGGCAACAAACAGGATGAACTAAGGGCCACTGTGCTGCTGGGATGCCATAACATAGTGGCTATTACTGGAATGCCACCATTTTTTATCTGGAACTTGGACTGCTTTTCACCATCAAAACTCCTACATCCTGACTTCATCCAGCACCAAAACCATTGACCTCAGCCTTTGGACTCCATTGCCTCCCACAGATTGTATTTGTATTTTCTTTTCCCCTTTTTCCCCTTCTCCCCAGCTTCTGTAATTTTCCCTCATTCCCCCTACACTGCATCTTGTTTCCCCTTTTCTCCCAACTTCTGTAAAAGCCCCTTTTCCCTCCTATTTAGTGTTAAAGTTTTATACCTTTTTTACTTCCAAATCAGATTGAGTTTTTATTGGGCTTTTGGGCTCAGGGTAGGTGGATTAAACCCAATACATGGGAAGATTCAGATTGGATGTGAGGAGGAAGTTCTTCACCATGAGAGTGGTGAGAGCCTGGAGAGGGGTGAGTCTTTGGTGAGAGCCGGGTGGGTTGCCCGGGGAGGTGGTTGGGGCCACATCCCTGGAGGTGTTTAAGGACAGGCTGGAGGAGGCTGTGGGCAGCCTGATCTAGGGCAGGCTGTCCCTGGCCATGGCAGGGGAATTGGAACTAGATGACCCTTCGAACCCTGAGTGATTCTATGAAGGTTAAGCATTTTGGAAACAAAACAAATTTTGCTGCAAAACTCACAGATAGCTGTTGAGAATTTGAGGATACCAGCTACAAATTTCATTCTCCAAAGTGTGAGGTATCTGCAAATTGTCAGAACAATGCATAAAGTTTCTGGGTAGCACTTTCCTTGCAGGAGCTAGAAGGAAGTATAAGCATTTCTGAGAACAAGCAATATTTTTGCCAAAAATCACAACTAGCAGTAGTGATTTTGGATGCAACAGCTAAAGCAATGGCCTAGCTCCAAACTTCTGTGTGCAAAGTGTGAGGTTCCTGCAGACTGTCAGAATTTTGCATAGAGTTTCCAGCTAGCACTTTCCATGAAGGAGCTAGGAGGAAGTATATGCATTTCTAACACTGAGCACTATTTCTCCAAACATCAAAGCTAATACTTGGCTATTTGATGTTAGCAGCTAAACAAGAGGGCCTAGCTACAAATTTCTTTTTCCAAACTGTGAGGTACCTGCAGTCTGTCAGAATGATGTATAGAGTTTCTGGCCAGCACTCTCCTTGCAGGACCTAGAAGCATGTTTAAGCATTTCTCTAATGTTAAAATTTCTTGCAAAACTCACAGCAGTTGAGCATTTGAGGTTACCATCTACACGAAAAAGCCTAGCTCCAAATTTGCTTCTTGCAGAGTGTGATGTGCCTGCTGACTGTCAGAACAATGCATAAAGTTTCTGGCTAGCACTTTCCTTGCAGGAGCTAGAGGTAATTTTAAGCATTTCTGAAACCGAGTTATTTTTTGCCAAACATTACAGATAGCAGTTGAGCCATTTAGATTACCAGCTAAACAAAAGGGTCTAGTTCCACATTTCTTTTCCAAAGATTGACCTTCCTACAGACTATGGGAAGGAAGTGAGCTTTACGCTAGTGAATTGCCTTGCAGGAGCTAGAATGAGCACTTTGGAGGGGAGAAATACTTAAGCCAAAAATTGCAGATACAAGTAGTCCAATTAAGGATATCAGCTAAATGCAAGGGCTTAGCTCCAAATTTCTTTTTCCAAAATTTGAGCTGCCTGCAGACTATCAGAATGCTGTATCCTGTTACTGGCTAGCAATTTCCTTGCTGTAGCTATGATCAGATGTAAGCAGTTTTGATACCAAGTGGTTTTTCAAATAAAATTTGCAGAATCAATCTGAGCATTTGAGACTATTAACTAAATGAAAGGGCCTAGCTGGAGATTTCTTTTCCGAAAGTGTGAGGTGCCTGCAGACTATTAGAAGGATGCATAGAGTTCCTGGCTAGTGCCTTCCTTTCCGTAGCTAGAACAAGATACAAGCACTTCTCCTGCCAAGTATTTTTTCGGCCAAAATCGAAGTTACAAGTTGAGCATTTGAGGATATCAGTGTGGTGGTTCAGCAGTTACCACCACCCCCCCCCACACACACACTTTGAAATAACCCAGGCTAGAAATCAGTTGGCTGGAAGTTAATAAATGAAGCTTTATATTCAGAGCTTTCCACAATATACAAGCAGATATTTACAATATATAAGAGATTTTTTACAGATATACACAGTAAAAAAAGGTAGTACAGACACACCACACCCCTCCCAGAAATCAAAATCCCTAAGAGGGGTTTCCAACCACCCTACCACCTTCCACTACTTCCCAATCTTATCTCACTATTTGTCTTACATGCCAGATAAGCAAAGGTAGATCGGCCACGGGGGTTAGCAGCAGGAAAGTAATTTGTGAAGTTACACTGATCCAGGTAATAAGGCAAGGAGAGGGATGCAGCAGCCAAACTGGTCTGTCTTTTTTGTTTTTCTGTTCTAATTTTATAGATTTTACAGTAACCTACAAGTGAAGTAGATCCATCAATGTTTTCCTTTCTCAGCCTACAGTCTAATTTCTCATTAAAATTCTCCAATTAATTCAAACCTGCACAATCAGCTAAATGAAGGGGCCTAGCCCCAAAGTTCTTTATCCAAAGTGTTAGGATCCTGCAGTCTATCAGAATGATACATTGAGTTTTCATCTAGCACTTTGCTTGCTGTAACTAGAAAAAGTTATAAGCACTTTTGATGCCAAGTAGTTTACCAGTCAAAATCAAGGTTAAAAGTTGAGCATTTGAGGATATCGGCTAAACCAACAGGCCTAGCTCCAAATTTCTCTTTCCAAATTGCAATCTGCCTGCAGACTATCAGAACTCTGCATCGAGCTTCTGGCTAGCACTTTCCATGCAAGAGCCACAAGCAGGTATAAGCACTTTTGATTCCAAGCAGTTTTTGGGCCAAAATCGAGTTTACAATTTGAGCATCTGAGGCTATGAGCTAAATAAAAGCGTGTAACTGGAAATGTCAATTTCCAACGTGTGAGCTGCTTTGAGACTATCAGAAGGATACATCGAGTTTCTGGCTACCACTTTCCTTGCAGTAGATACAATGAATTATAAGCATTTTGGTTCTGAGCAGTTTTTCAGACAAAATTCGCAGAATCAATTGAGAATTTGAGGCTATCAGCTAACTGAAAGACCCTAGATGGAAATTTCTGTTTTACAAAGTGTGAGGTGCCTGCAGAGTATCATGGAGTTTCCAGCTAGCACTTTCCTTTCAGTAGGTAGAACAAGGTATAAGCACTTTTGATTCCAAGCAGTTTTAGCCAAGATTGCTAATAAAAGTTGAGCGTTTGAGGCTGTTGGCTAATCAAAAGGTCTAGCTCCAAGTTTCTTTTTCCGAAGTGTGAGGTGCCTGCAGACTATCAGAAGAATGCATCAACTTTCTGGCTAGCTCTTTCCTTGCAGGAGCTGGAAGCAGGTAAAACCAAAACAAGTTGAGCATTTGAGACTACCAACGGGCCTGGCTGGTAATTTCTTTTCCGAAAGTGTGAGGTACCTGTAAACTATCAGAACGATGAATGGAGTTTCTGGATAGCATTTTCCTTTCAAGAGCTAGAAGCAGGTATAAGCACTTTTGAGGGGAGCAATTTTAAAGCCAAAAATCATAGATACAAGTTGATCATTTGAGGCTGACAGCTAAACTAAGGGGCCTAGCTCGAAATGTCTTTTTCCAGTGCTTGAGGTGCCTGCAGTCTATCAGACTCGGATGCCAACCCTCTGGGCAGCAAAAAAAGAGAAGGATTCATCCCCCCTTGGTTCTGCCCCAGCACATGATTATGCTGGACACACTAGGAGATGACTCACAGGATTAAATGTTGGCTATGTGACCTTGGGAACTGGGGCTTGGAGCACAAACCAGCTTGCTTAAGATAACTTGTACTTTGTTATTATCATGGCTGATGTCTCCTGCATATCCCGAAGTATCTGATGAAGCGCTTGACCACTGGTAGTCTTCTTATCAGAGACTGAGTCCTGAAACAAGCATGGGATGGCAGTAGTGTCACATCCAGATGAGAATAGAATACCTCATCTACTTTCCCTCTGTCAGAGCTCTTGGGATAATTCAGCACATCCAAAAATGCAAGTGGTTGAGAACAACTGATGGTGAAGTTACAGTAGCCCCGAAATCAAAGTATTCTGTCCAATTGGATGAATGGTGGATGCTATTTGCATGCCAGGTGGTCCAGAGACAAATCACAGCACTCTCTGCTACAAATTCAGGTGGGCCAACCTGTATTAGTAAAGTTGCCATCAATTGGAATAGTTCCAATGACACTGGCCAAACCCATAGGGTTATATGCATGGGAAGCACTGGATGCTGATGGAAAGACTCACCATATCCTTGTGTGGGGGATTGTTCCAAATCATTAATTAATCTGCCCGGTTGCTACACACCAAGGCCAGGATCAAGGACAGGACCAGTCAGAGACAGACCAGACCAATCACCCAGGAGGACACTCAAAGACACCTTTGGAGACATAACAGTGTGGGACAAAACCTTATTGGACTCAGAGCAATATCGCTCTATTGGGCACAGATGTAGTTATGTATGGTTCTGTAACAAAGTTTATGTAACTATGCAAGTTGCTATGTATCAGACGGAAATGAGAGCTCACACATAGCATATTCAGGTACAAATCATCCCCAGCTTTGGTGCATAAAACTGCCCAACAGGCAACATGTTGGTATGTCCTGGTCCTGCCAGACCAGTTTGGCCCAGCAAAGCCCTGAGGGCCAGGTACTTGGCACCACCAAGTCAAGTGTCTTGTGCTGCCCCTCAAATTGCCTGGGTGTGCACACAGACATGAAACTTTGAATTCATTGGCCAAAACAATGATGCTAGTGCCCATGGCCAGTTTAACTTTCAAAATAATATATTTAATGGGGGATGATTTAGGAACCAGTCTCTCTTTCCTGCACTGGCAGTGCCATTCCATTCACAGCTGATTTAACTAGGACATGGGTGTCATGTGTTTGCAGCTTGCACTGGCAGTAGCACGGCAACTCTTCTTTGTATCTTTGCCCCAGCGTGTTGTGAGTACATATGCTAAGATTCCATATGTGTAGTTAGATTTTCCCTGTTTCCAAGTTCTGACTGTTTAAACTGTTTGATTTCATGTTTGTAAATACCCTTTGTGCAACTACTTCCCTGTTGACTGAAGATCCAAAGAATGTAAGGGAATTTTCCTGATTTTAAAATATTAATAATAAAAATTAATACCCATAACAAAATTAATACACATAATTAATAGTCTGTTGCTAATTTGCTAACAGTATGGCTATTGCAAATGCCTTCCTGACACCAGATGTTGGCTCCGTGTTGCTACAGCTATAGCATTGCAGCCTCTTTTGTCATGCACCCTTGCTGGGGCAGGGGAAACTTGTTCTGTGAATTTGAAGAAATATCAGACAGCTGGAAGTCTGCATTTCATTTATCTTCAGGTCCTTGGAAGTGCTGATGGCCATCAGCCAGACCACAAAAGATGGCTGCAAGGTGGGGATGATCATGCCACTCTTCCAGCAACATCTAGTCAGGATATTTTTGTAGTGAGGGGGAGCCAGGCATAGAGCACAGGTACGTAGACAGCTGAGAGCATTGATCTGTTTTAATCCTCAGAGTTGAGAGCCAAAGAGCTGCATGAATTCATAAGCACATCAGTCCTGCATGCAGGAAGGATGCCCAGCAGCGTGGAAATGTGCCATTAACTCTTATTCCAAGTTCCTGAATAAGTCACATATGTGGTGTAACAGACTGAGCCATGCTCACTTGTGTCTGACCCTGCACTGCCATGGTTATGCAAGAAATCATACAATCATGGAATCATAGAATCAGTCAGGGTTGAAAGGGACCACAAGGATCATCTAGTTTCAACTCCCCTGCCATGGGCAGGGACACCCTTCCCTAGATCAGGCTGCCCACAGCCTCATCCAGCCTGGCCTTAAACACCTCCAGAGAAGTGGCCCCAACCACCTCCCTAGGCAACCCATTCCAGGCTCTCACCACTCTCACGCTGAAGAACTTCCTCCTCACATCCAGTCTGAATCCTCCAGCTTTGCTGCATTCCCCCTAGTCCTGTCACTACCTGATAGCCTAAAAAGTCCCTCCCCAGCTTTTGTGTAGGCCTCCTTCAGATACTGGAAGGCCACAATAAGGTCACCTTAGAGCCTCCTCTTCTCCAGGCTGAAAAGCCCCAACTTTCTCAGTCTGTCCTCACAGGAGAAGTGCTCCAGCCCTCTGATCATCCTCATGGCCCTTCTCTGGACATACTGCAGCATGTCCACATCCCTCTTGCAATAGGGGGTCCACTGAGTCAGAGAAAGGACTCTGTTGTGTAACATGGGGGTTACACTCTGTCATTCCTTCCATATGGGATTAGAAGAGAATCTGCACTTTCCCTAAGCTAATCTGCAAGTATTCTAGCATGGCCTTAGGTGCCAGCCTACAATGTACAGTGAATGAAAGTGGTGCTGAAGTTCCGCTTTTCAGGGATTTGCCAGGAAGAGCCAGGAAACTCCAGCATCTGGCTGCTTGCAATCATTCCCGTTCCCTGGATAATGGCGTTCATTTCCTTGCCTGGAAACACATTAGCATGTATTCATACAGCTTTTGTGAAAGGTGAACTTCTCCACAGAAAAGGCTTTTAAAGGCTCTTTTCATTGTTTTTTTGCTTGTTTGTTTTCCCTGGTGTGCATTGTTTTTACTGTTGGTCTCAGAACAGTTGCAAAGTTTAGCCCTAAAAGACAATTATGAAACAAGAAGCTTTTCTTTCTGCTCGGCTATTAGCTAAACAATTTCTGCTTCTACTTGCTCATGGTTCCAGCTCTGAAAAATCATCATTCATGGTGGGATGTATCTCATGATTGCAGCATAGGGATAGATGGGTATAGACTCTTCAGGAGGAACAGGCAGGGGAGAAGGGGAGGGGGTGTAGCCCTCTACACCAACGATAAACTGGAATCCATGGAGCTCAACCTGGGGATGTCCAACACCAAAACAGAGAGCATATGGGTAAAGGTTAAAGGGAAGGCATGGGAAGGGGACATCATAGTAGGAGTCTGCTAAAGACCTCCTGATCAGGAAGGTGAAGCAGATGAGGTCATTTACAAACAAATAGGAGAAGCTTCACGCTCACAAGCCCTGGTAC
>VWZI01008302.1:2375-14375 GCA_013396835.1 Psilopogon haemacephalus
TCACTCAGTAATGCGTGGTGTGTCTTTTACCATTAAGATGAGTTACTTTTTCCTTCTTTTATTTATTCACTATAATTATTACCATAATTATAGTGAATGAATATCTTGCCTTTTATAGAAGCTAATAGTTCTGTTTGGTTTTTTTTACTTTTCTGCCATTTTAAGTATTTGTCTATAGTAACAGCACTGATTTTCTTTTTAAACCAGCATCACTTTCTATTCTCCTCACAGAAGTTTTCTAAATTCAATTTTTAAAAAAAGAACTAATTAAGAAATCTTTACTTTGAAAATTGGTATTATTTTAAAGTCCTGAACCTTTTTTTTTTTTTTTTTTAATGGTCCTGCACTAACTGGCATAGAGTTGACATTATTAGCAATTAGTGTATTTCTCAGATTTGTCCCTTTCTACTGAAAATTAATTCTTCATATTCTTAGTTTTCAAAACCTTGGGTTAGAGAACCAAAATAATTGCTTAACTAATCAAACCTGCCAGCTTCTGTGAAAATACAACTGTATTTCCATTTCAGAGGGAGGAAATTAAGTAATCCAATAGTTATATACACAAACGATATCTTTCACTGGCGAATTAAGGTTTAAAAGTTTTAGAATTCCATGCTTTCAAAAGTAATCTTCAGAATCAGCCTCTAAATAGTGTAATTCTCATTTTATGTGTGAGATAACAAAGAAATTCAAACAGTCCACTTGATACTTATTCTAGGAAAAGTTAACTACTGACCCCCTACCTATTCTATAGACTACTATTAACCTTGTCTGCAAGAAGGTGGTAATTTTAAGGGTTATGATTGTTAACAGCCTTTAAATGCAGCAGTGTCAGAACACTGACTACCCAGTGTACCACATGGCTGTCTTTTCTGGATGGGAAGATGATAAGACCAGGAAGACAGCAGGTCATTCTTCAGGTAGTCTTGAGAAAATTGCTGCAAAACAAATCACACATGTCTGCAGTCCTTTACCCAGCATTTTTCTGTTTTTATTTATTAAGTCAAAGCTTATTGACGTGAAATTGAATGAAATGACACTTCATTATGCTTTAAGAAGCCATCTTTGTGCATCAGCTTAGAAATAAAAAATATAAATAAATAAATAGGATACATTCTTCATACTAGAGCTCTCTATAACATCTTATTTTCATTTGCTACATAACCAAATCCCATCATTAATTAGAGCTGCAAAATAAACAAAAAATCAGGTCCTCAAATTTTGCCAGCAAGTTTCTTTTATGCCTCTTAGCAATTAAATCTAACTGATATTAATGATATTTCCTCACCTGGCTATGTGTGCCTATATTTTCCTGTCTATACAATCAACTAATCAGTTCTATACAGACAAGATAGTCCATATTGTCAAGCCAAGGGGGGAAAAAGATGAAAGACAGTTTTCCCCACAGTCAACAAGCCTTGGAAAGTCTTCCCTGAAGCAGTCCAGACTACATTCTGTTTCTTTGCAGGGAAGATGTGTTTAGGGATCATGAGAATGAACAATATGCATTTCAAGTTGTTCTGTTTTGTTTTCTGTTTTGTTTGAGCCTTTCAGAGTTCAGTGTTTCAAATTTTGTGGCTCTGATAGCTAGAAACTTACTATTTATTGCAGTGAGTCTCACCGTTTATTATAATACTGTTTCACAGCTCCCACTGGTGTAATTACAAGAACCACACTAAATGCTACATGACTCAAAACGGAACTGCTGGAGAAGAGCAGTAACATACAGCTCTGAACAATTTTCTTAGGACTGCAAGAACAGATATATGTTTAACCTGCTTTTCCTCTCTTCTTACACTTTTGCTTGTTGGCTATGCAGGAACCAAGTAAATCAGTGAAGAAAGGGAGAGATGCAGAGGGTAACTGCTTGTGTTACAACTTATTGATGGTAGTAGTGCACACATATGTTGGGAGAGTCAGTGACTCTATGGATGTCTGCCCTATGTAATACAAAGGTTGGTGAGATAACTCCTGGTTTACTTCATCTATTATACAACATGAATACAGCCAGCCTTGTACAACATGAATATAAACTAAACTGCACAACTTGACATGAGGATATAAACTGCTCCTGGCTGACCAGGGCACAACAGAAGTTGTCCCTTAGAATGTACATCAGTAGATTTACAGCAGAAGGAAACTGGTTGGGAGACAGCTATTATTAATTTCACTATTATTTCTTATTATCATTACTTGCTCAAAAAGAGATCTGTTAAGTAGTATATAAACTTTTGTTCATATTATTAGATATGATTTTTCAAAACATTATCCATATGCTTAATATTAAAAAAAAAATTACTGGAATCTCAATGGCATTGGCAAGACAATTACAAAAATATTGGACTCCTGAAAACTTGTTCTAAATATTTTATCACTTCCTAGGTACTAATACATAACAAAATCCTTTTGCTCTTAGTATTGTCACATTTCTATGAGATGAAGGTTGTTGTCTCACCCACACAGACGATAGGATGACACTTTAATTGGGAAGTGACATTGTCAGAAACATTTATGAATAATTTAGTATGTCCTCCCCACTCATTTTTATATGTTCTCCAAGTCATTATTTTATTTATCATTTATTAAGAACTGACATTGTGCTGAAAGCTGTACAAAATAAAGGAGAACACAAATTCCTTGCCCTTGTGGATCTTACACAGCATAAATGTAGAAAGCTATTTCCTACCCTGCTTATAAGATAGTAAACGCCTTCTGGCTATGTTCTAGAATTTTTCCTCTTGGATTTTGCCTTTCCTTACAAATATGACAATAACATTAATAACAAAACTTCACCATGGATGTTCTGTTAAGCTTGTCTCTTTTGAAGGTTCTTCTTACCATCTGAGGCCTTTCACATCATGTTCTCATGCTGGGCTGCCAGGTTTGACCTGAGAAATGTTTCTGTTTTTCTTTAGAAGGAGCTGAAAGTCACCATTCTTTTACAAATTAATAGTATTCCTTGTGGATATCGAGCAGTTGACAGATTGGATTAAAAGAGTTTAATTTTATTTTTGATTACAAAACTCTGGTGCTGCAGACACTTGTAATGTATTTAAGGCTGTAAAGCAAATGTACAAAAAAGGCTATGTAGAGATTTTGGAAGATTTACCCATAGAATCCCTTACTGATACATAATTGATTTGCTGAATTTTGTTACTCTAGAAAGAACTCTTATGCGACTTAATCTGTTACTTGTTGGATATGAAACGTAGGACTAAGTTTTGTTGTCAAAACCCAGAAAGAGTCTTACTTAGAATATATGTTTTGGGTCAATTAATCACCTACAACCTGATAAGAGTATTTTAATTCCTTAAACATTTTCTGCTGAAAGGCAATATATTCTACCTTCTAGAATGTCTTCCTTTTACATATATGATTTTAAGCAACTCACATTCAGAAAGTCTCTGATCACCTACAAAATATATTTAATATATACTAGTGTATATCTCAGTGTAAAAACTGCACTTACCTACAAGAGATTTACTTTTAGAGCAGCTGTTGCCTAAAAAAACCCAATCCATCTGAAAGAGTCATGTGTTCTTACAATATGTATGTTTTGGTCCTTCAGTCATTACATCTGGGACTTTTCTCCTGCTGCAAATCAACCTCTCCTACAGTATCACAGTATTTTCTACAGCAGCTTTGATGTTATAGAGGATTGAATAAGAATTTAAACTGAGTCATCAGACAATCAAAATTAGATATAATTTTCAGGGAAAAATAAACCTGATGCAGGCATGGCAAGTAATTTTTTTTTAACCTTCCATTATGAAAATATAAAAGATTGTTGTCATCATTTTAACTCCAAAAATGGCATTGTCAGAGTACTACATTTAAGATAAAACTCGTTTGCAAATGCAGCGTATACAGAAAACCCACTAATTCTTCAACAGGAACATATCAGTGATGAAAAGAAAGAGACAAGATAGTAGAAAGAGAGGAATTACCAGGGCCCAGTGCAGTAGGCAGTGTCTGCAGCTGAAAAAAAAACAAGGTGTGCATAAAGCCTAATTATCTGAGAGTGAAAGGTCTTAAAAATCAATTTGCAGTATGACGCACAAAGGTCATTCTCAGGCTTAAATTTTCTATCCCTATTTAAAGCATAATAAAAACTAAAATGGTTTCTTTAATAACTATGATCAGTAAAGAAAAAAGGCATATCATTGATCCATCTGTTTAAGCATTTGTGTCACCTTAGTTTTTACACAAGACATTGCAAATGATGAGAGGTGGGGGTTTTTTTGGAGAGCAGTGTTCCTGAAACAGACTGCATTCATTTTCACGATCTATAATGCTGACAGAACTGAAAACAACTCTCTCAAATTACAGACTTTCAAAATCAATAATGCAATATCTGTAATTTGTTTCTTTTATTTTTTTTTTTATTACAGACCACTTCATTATTATTTTTATTTTCAGTTTATGGAACGAGATGGATTAGAATCCATCACTTTCATATCTGTTTTTGAATTGCTTACTCAGGGGTGTAGACTGCCTTTTTTCGTTTGCTTGCTTTGTTATTAATGTCTCAGTGGTGAAACAGCTCTTGTGCAAACAATCTATATAGCCAGCAGAGAGGACATTACTAGACCAACACCTAAACCTGAAAGCATACTCAGAAATCTTCATGCTGATTTTAATGGTAAATGTAATCCATGATACAATAGAAAAATGAGCTGTTCTGTCAGAAGAGGATGGTTACCAAAGGTGTTACGATGTGAAACTTCCTGACAATGAGGACATGAGAGATAAGAAGTCCATATGAAGACCTGTCATCCAACAGGATCTAGTTGCTAGTCTGAATCTGATCGTTCAAAAGATGAATGAAGAACTGAAAATTGTTCAGTATATCCCTTCTGTGTTTGCTTCTTTCTTCTTGTGACACACAGGTTCTCCTCAATCCTCTATAAAGGAAAAACAGTTGAAGCAGACAGAGGATCCAGTAGGATATGAAGTGGAGAATGTCTCATGCCCAAAAATTGCATACATTTACAGAGAAAGAATTTTTTTTACCTTTCCTACTTTGTCTCCATTGTGTTTGCCAGGGCATTGGAAATTCACATGAAAGGGAAAGAAAACAAATTTCCTGCCCATATGGACACCAAACCTTTAAGTGCCACCCTGCCCATCAACATGGGCCATGCTTGTGCAGGCTGCACAATAACTGCTTGCAGCACCCACGGGAAGACCAAGTGCACAATGTGCTCACAGCCCCTTCTTTCTTCAGGAGAGAAGTCTCTGAAGGCATAATCTCTGATTTCTTGGTATCTTATTTATATTCTGAATTGCCTAGATACAGGAGCAAAATAGGTACTTAGGGACCTATTTCTTTCTCACATAATGGCAGCTTCTGAAATCATAATATTATTTAATATTAGATTGTTCATAATTGTAGTTACCACACTTCAAACCTTAAACAAACAGACAAAAAAAATCCTTCTGCCTGTATTTTATTCCTGCTTTCTTCAACCTTATGGCTCTTCACTAAACAGTTTGTTGTGGTTTTTTTCAATGTTCAGTTCAAAACTGATTCTGCTGTCATTTCATTAACATCTTTCTTTATCTACATATTAAAAAGGATTAAACTGTGATTTGCATGCCTTAAAATAATTTTTTGTGAATGAGGTGGCCACCACAGGATGTTTTCCTTTGTGCTTAGATTCAGCGTTTTTAATGGGAAGATGAAAATACCCAATGTTTATCTTACAATTTGTTAATAATGAAGCAGACTGGGAGGATGATTGGTTGAATGCACTTGGAATAATAATAAAGGGCAGGGCAGATGGTAAAAGATATTTTTCATCTTTCTTCTTCTAATTGATGTTTGTTTCTCATGTCCTTTGTGTGCATTTCTTGAATTCGTATGGCATTCTCTGAGGGCAAATCAACTTAATTTTTGCCTCCTGACAGCTGCATCTTTGACAATATTCCAGCCTTGAAATTTGGTACCTGTGAAAAAACGGCACTAGACTCAACTGATCCTAGATCCCGGAAGGGACATCTACTACTCTGCTTTTCTACTCAGTGCCAGTGGCAGTGGCTTGCAGCACTAGCTGCACAAAGTCTGCAGGTGCTGTGGTAGGCCTAACATCATATTGTTGAGAGTCTGATGCCTCCTCTTAAAATTGCTCTGTTCTACATCAGAGCTCACGTGTCCCTGTTTGAGTTAGAGAACCAGGCTGTTTGGCAGCAAATCCTGCTAATGTAAGAGTATGCTTAGAGTCTCACTGACAAATGGGGGGAAAAGTTGGTTGAGTGAATTTAATGAGAGGAAAAGTGTGGCATGATCTCATCCCTACTGATGCCATCAGCAGGAAGCCTTCATGCTTGATTGAAGAGTGTTAGAAAAGCTGCAACTGTAATTTTTGTATCACAACTCATTAAAACTCTGTTGGTTGGTTGGTTGGTTTTCTCTTTTTTTAGTTGTTTGTTTGCTTGTTGGGGTTTTTTATTTGTTTGTTTGCTTTTGTTTTTTTACAGTTACTAGCTGTAACTTCCACTAGTGTGTTACAGTACCTGTACCAAATTATTATAATCACAGGCACTAGCAGCATATCTTGTTTCTCTTCTGATACAGATGAGTGGGAATTTGCTTCTGAATTTAAAGATTATTTCATTTCGGTTATTAACCAAACGATGCTTTTAAGTTTTGAATACTTCAATTAGAGATGCAGAATTAAACAATGGCCTAATTTCAGTGCTTCACCACTGGATTTAGTCCTCCCTCTAAAATTAATTCTTCAGTAGCTGCTGGTACAGATATCCAGGTGGTGTCAACTGATCAGTACCCATCTCCTGTAGCATCACTTTTTGCAAGGTCCTTTGGAAAAAGCTGACCTGTAAGCTATTGGACTAGAGCTTTCCCTAAAAAGGCAGGGGTGTGCAAGCACAGTTTTGGTGCAAGCAGACTGATTACACAATTATCAGAACGATTTTCTACACTTGAACTCTTAGGAGGCCCAAATTCCCCATGTAGTGTCAATTTTGTTATCAGTACTGTGTTTAGGCTTTACTCAATTCCACAAAACAGTCTGCAGAAGCTTTCTGGCAGAAAAGTGTATGTAGAATCCTGTGTTAATCTTTTCTCCTGTGTCTCGACATCTATTTAGAATTTTGGTCCCAGGGAAATTATCATTTACATTAAAGTATTATATTGTTCATTTTATGATTAAAACAATTATTTGGTTAACCCAGCAGGAACATATACCACTTCGTAGAATTATTGTGTGTCCTGACCTCCTCACATTCATAGCATTTGAGTTTCTTTACAATCGTGATAGCAGTCAGCCTGAAAAGAATTTGGTTTTACCCATATTTCACTGCCATATTTCTCTTCATCATCTGATCATCTAAATATAAGTAATTAAATACTGCTTCAACAAAATTATTGTCTCAAGAGGATGCACTTGCAAGTAAGCATTTCATTTCAACCACATTAGTTCTTAAAGTGATCCCAGGTACTCCATATAGCAAAATGAAATCAGAAAGATCTTCATGATTGCAATTCTGCAGACAAGCCACAAATCAGCAAGTGTATTTGATGAACAGATATAGCCTTCCATGACACAGAAAACTGAAGGCTTTGAATTACATTAGTGAGACTACCTGGCTGTGAAATTCACTATTAGAATTTCATTCATTGTTTAGCTTTTAATTTTTACTGGCATCTGCCGCTCTGTAATGCAAGATCAGTGAGATGTTTTTGGGAGATGTATTGAAAAACTCTGATCTTGTGTGGATCTTTTAATTGCCACAATGGATAACGTCCAAAGGGCAAAAATTAAAGACCAAAAGGCATCTCTAATTTGCTGTTGCACTTAGATGAAATGCTAACAGTTTCTTAAAAGTAGATGTCCAGAGCACTGAGATCACACAATGAAGTATTTAATAGCAGTAAATGCATGTGGTCAGCTTTATTCAGACAACAATGATTAGTGCTTGGTCAGCTTTAATTTGCCACCACTAGGGCATGAGCATAACTATTCAGTCATTTATGACAAGATTAATTGGGATTTCTCGGCAACTATCTCCCTTATTTTCCAGTTTTAAAGATCTTTCCTCACTCAACAGAGAATAAGTTCTGGGTCTAATGAAACTACTTTTAATCACCATATTCTATTATAATGTCTCTTTTCAATTCTTATCTAGTAATCAGAAACATGTTTTTCTTGCCTCTGATACAAATTATGATTGCACGTAGATCCAATAGGGTTTAAAAACAGTTCTGACAAAAGTAAGCCACCCTGTAAATATTATCTCAAGATTTTATGTTCATCTTCCTCTTTGAAGGGAAGTTAGGATTGCTGGCATTCTTGCAGTAGAACTTAAATGAAGGCTGATTTAACTGACTGCCTGCCTTTCAACTAAGGTCACTGTGTTACTTCCTGTATCCTGTTTTCTGGTCCATTTCAAGCTTCAAAACAGTTGTTGACATGGAGTTTGTTGATGAATGTGCCCTAAGAGCACCATAAACCAATTTGTGGAGTGGTTATGAAAGCAATGACATAGCCAGAGATTTTCCACTCTCTCTCTTGTGTATGTATCTTAATTTCCAGATAGCTATTATCACAAAATGAGAAGACTTAATAGCCTTCATGTTCTTTGCCTTCCCCTTCCCCCCACCATTAGGTTTCAGTGGACTCAGTACAGGAGAAAGGAACACTATTCACTAGAAAACAGTTATTTAGGTACAATAATTTGTAGTTTATGTCATATTATAATGGTGAGTGTAAATTTTCCTTTGAACCATGTTTTATTAACATTTTTTTTTCCACAGAGTTACATCAAAAGACTCTATAAATAAATGATGTGCTCAGCCTGCCAGATCTTACATGCATACCAATTACCTCTATTGGTTTCAGGACACATAGTCAGTACTTTAAACAACCTAGATAATATTGCAAACTGAAATATTCAACATCTCCATCTTAGTATGCTGTCACCATGCAGAGAATGATTATAATTTGTAATCAGCTTCACTGCTGGTAAGCTGAGTGGCATAATGCATTTTATATCCATGCTTATGTCAAACTCAATTAACATTCTAACACAGTGTATTTCAAAGACAGAGACCTAATACGAGGGAGCAATGCAATTATTTTTTTATGTTAAAAATTCTTAGTTCTATGAAGAGAGGAATTTGAAGCACAAATACATTAATACTAGAGCATTTTCTGGTTTTGCTTGCTAGGGGGAGAGGAGACAAACATATATGTTCTACCTTAAATTTCTGTTGTAAATATGGTGTACCAATGACATGAGAAATCACAGTGAAATCACAAATACAAAACAATTAAGATAGGCCTTTGTGATTACACACTGATATGTCAAGGTATGATATGCACTATGACTGTGAACTGAAAAAGAGCTTAATTCTTTTTTTTTTTTTTTTTTTTTTTAACTGTAATTAGCTGANTTTTTAAAGCTAATCTATTGAGACCAGGTCTTATCGATTGATTTATTTAATATATATAAGGATCATAGTACTTTTTCAGAGTCCACAAAAACAAATGGGTCAACAAAATCACTAAAAGCGCAGATAGAAACTGTAACATTGTGGCAGTCATCTCACAATAAAAATCTTGCCACCATCCCCATACATCTCTTATGGGACATTTATTTTTCCTATCATCCCTACTATAAGTTTGCAATTGATAGATTAATTCATGGTTGGAAGGCACCTTAAAGATCATCTAGTTTCAGCCCTTCTCCAGGGGTGGGTACAGCTTCCCCTAGACCAGGATGCTCAAGGCCTTGTCTAGCCTGGCCTTTATCACCTCCGTGGAGGAAGCATCCATGATGTCTCTGTGCAATGTGAATAGTGAATCTCCACCCTCACAGTAAATAATTTCTTCCTGATATCCAGTCTAAATCTACCAAACTCAAGTGTCAATCCATTCTCTCTCATCCTATTACTACAGGCTCTTGCAAAAAGTCCATCTTTATCTTTCCTGTATGCCCCTTTAAGGGACTGGGAGTCTGCTCTAAGGTCTCCCCAAAGGCTTCTTTTCTCCAGGATGAACAGCCACAACTCTTGCAGTTTGTTCTTACGGGGAAGGTTTTTCAGCCCTCCAGACATCTTCAAGGTCCTCCTATGGACCCACTTCAGCAGTTCTATGCCCCACTTATGCTGGGGGCACAAGAACCGAACACAATGCTCATGAAAGCAGAGTAAGGGAGAAAAGTCACCTCCCTCATCCTGCTGGTCACAATTCTCTTGGTGTAGCCCACAACGTATTTGGCTTTCTGGGCTGCAAGTGCACATTGCTGGGTCATGCTGACACACCCAAGTCCTTCTTCTCAAGGCTGCTCTTGAGCCATTCCTCACTCAGCCTATAACTGTGCTTGAGATTTCCCTGACCCAGGTGCAGGATCTTGCATTTGGCCATGTTGAACTTCATAAGGTTAGAACAGGCCCACCTTTCAAGCCTGCCCAAGACCCTCTGGATGTCCTCCCTTTCCCTCAGCATGTCAGCTGGACCAAACAGCTTGGTGTCATCTGCAAATTTGCTGAGGGTGCACTTGAGGGTGCACAATATGGTCATTGTCCATATTGCTGGCAAAGGTGTTAAACAGCACTTGTCCCAGTACTGACCTTGTCACTGGTCTCTCTTTGGACATTGAGCCATTAACTACAACCCTCTGAGTGTGGCCATTCAGCCAGCTTCTCATCCAACAAGCGATACACATGTCAAGTCCATGCTTTTCCAATTTGTTGACCAGGATATCACACAGGATAGTGCCAAATGCTTCACACAAGTCCAGATAGATGACAACAGTTGCTCTTCCCTTACCTGCTGTAACTTCATCATAGAAAGCCACAAAGTTTGTTAGGCGTGATTTGCTCTTGGTGAAGCCTTATTGGTCCCCCTCTTTGTTTTCTGTATGCTTCAACAAGGCCTTCAGGATGACCTTTCCCATGATATTGACAGGCTCAAAGGTGATACTGATTGGTCTACAGTTTCTGTGGTCTTCCTTTATGCCCTTTTTGAAGATGGAGATTATTTGTCCCCTTTTCGAGACAGCAAGGTCTTCATCACATTGCCATGACTTTTTGAATATGATGGACAGTGGTTTGGCAACTTCATCTGACAGTTCTTCCAGGGCCTGTGGGGGCATCTTATTGGGCCCCATGGATTTGTGCACCTTGAGGTTCTTTAGATGGTCATAAACCTGATCTTCTCTTATAGTGGGCAAATGGTCCTTTTCCCACTCCCTGGAGTTTGAGTAGTGCAGATAGAGAATTTGCTGATGAACGCTGAAGCAAAGGAATCGTTGAGCACTTCAGCCTTCTCCATGTCCATCATGAACAGGTCCCCTTTTCCCTTTTGGAGAGGCCTCACATCTTCCCTAGCCTTCTTTTTGTCACTGATGTATGCAAAGAAAATCTTATCCTCCTTTATGCCCCTAGCAAGGCTGTCTGACAGTTTCAGCATAGCAAAATCCCTTTAAGGTTTTTCTTTTTTGTGTGTGTATGTGGTACATTTATGTGTTAGTCTAATTCATCACAAAATTGCTAAGAAAAATATGGAACAATCAAAAAATTCCTAGTAGCTTTTACTAGTACATTATTTCAGCTGGTTTTCCTGGCCTTCCAAACATAGAAAAACTGTTAGTCAAGTAACTGTAAGCTGTAAGCTGTATGAGCAGGATCATATAAATCAGATTGAAGTGGAATCCTTCTACTGAGTGGAATCCTTCTACTGAATAGAATCCTCAGGATTTGACTATTCCTGTCTTTTGATGCTCCAGAATGAAGAGGTGCAATGGAGCATGGTCCAAACAAACATGACCAAAGAATGACCTCACTAGCTTGTGTCAAAATATCTAGTCCACTGCAAATTTTTATGAACTATTGACCTGAAATTTAGAAAGAACACTCTCTTTTCTTCCTGGAAAAAATGGAAAGTTATTTTCTTGGTCCATGTTTTAAAAAGGACGGAGCAGGATGTCAAAATTAATATCATAGAATCATAGAATGGTTTAGGTTGGAAGAGACCT
>VWZI01008341.1:0-23929 GCA_013396835.1 Psilopogon haemacephalus
CCCCTGCGCTCAAGCCACTCTCCAACAGTATAGCAATGGCCAGACTTGTCAACTGGGCTGGCTCATGGGGGAAATACAAAACAGGTCAAAGATAAGTTCCTGTTGCCTGTTTTTTGGAACTGGAGAGATCTTGTTTTTTCATAACAATGTATGAAATTCATCCAGGCAAGCAAAAAGCAACTAATAAATTTTAAATCTAACTGGAACATGGCAAGCAAGCTGTAAGATGAGGAAATTTGGTGACAGTGTTGACAGCATGTCCAGCCATTCCAACATCATCTAGTGGCTAAGTTCTAGCAACAGAGTTAGGCTGATTTATCATTATGAAAATCTAATTCACAGGCTGGTTTACCTTCATTCTGCTTGTTAAGTTGGAGCAGGAGAAAATCACATTCCCAGAAAATCTTCCAGATAGAGCTTGTAATTATTTACTGTTCTCACATATAAGAGAATATTTAACAACAGAACTATCAGGTTTTTGCTGCCTTTCCATAACAATACTCATCACACTAATACATGTCCTTTCTTCTTTTTTATTTGGTATGCTGATCTCTACTTATTAATCAAATGCACACCCTGGAAGAGTGAAAAATACATCAAAAATGAAAAATACTATTTCATTTTCTCTTTTGTAGATCTCTGAAGATAAAATTCTAATGAGACTGAATTCTATTTGGTTTCCTAACACCAGAATTTTATGTTTAAAAATCTTACCGAGGAGAGCTACAATTTTAGTGAGATTAGCCCAGATTTGTTCCCATCTCCAGTGAATTAAATGAAAATATTTGCTATGCTTACAGAATCCAGCAGTGTAAGTGCCCTTCTTAAGGCATCCTTTGGAGGTACATTAGGATATCCAAGTCATCTGCATGGGCTAGTGAATATAAGATGGTACTTCTCATAAGGTGCGTAGCTGGAGGCCAGGCAGAATGCATCCACTGTCTAAAATAATAGTAAGCACCTATTCACAGACAGCTGTGTCCTGCCCAGGAGTGAAGCATTCTACCACTTCTTTATTCACTCAGATCCTTTTCAATACCTGCCTGAGTTGTACCCACTCTTAAAAAGGGAGGACAAAGAGAGGGATGTCACTGTGGCCAGCAAGAGTTTTCTCTTGCCATCGTTCTTCATCGTCCACCAAAGAAATTCTGGTCAAGAATGTTTCCAGGCTGCCTGTGGCTGTAAGGAGTGGGGAAGTAAGGAGGCAGTAGGGAAACTCTGCATCCTTTAAACCCACAGCACTGGCTGTAACTAGCTTAACACATTTAAGTTATAGAAGACTTTCTGGAGTTCTGGAGAACAATGTTCTCACAAAGCAAAACAGAGAGTGAAGCTAGCAAGAAAGAAGCAAGCAACACAGCAAAGGGGGAAATTAGGTTTCCTTTCACCTTACATTGGCTTATCTTTGGTTAAATGTTTAACACAATAGAAAAAGAAACCAGGGTAACACAAGTCTTACAAGCAGGGCGATAACATAAAAAAACTAAAGAGACTCTTGGTCAGAGGGGACCAATTAGGCAATTTATACCTGCCAGGAAAAGAATATCCTCACCACAGCAATGATTGCAATGAAAGAACACAAAAGACTGGTTCTTTCTTCTTCTAATGCAAATAAGACTTGGAGCACATTGTGGCATGTGGCACACATGTCAGAGAAATGAAAGGCATCTGATATTTGCTTAGCTTCCAACAAGAGAGTAGCATTTTGGCACAGCCTAAGTGGCATAGAAAAGCAGGTGTGAGGTATGAATTTCACATTACCTGCTTCTATTGCCAGCATTACATGCTCTGTTACTTTAGCTGGAATCTCACATTTAAAGGGCTGGGGGGAAAAAAATGACATTCTGAAATGTCCAAGAGAGGATTTACACAAGGTCTGGTTGTTCATCTGTGCACCAGTTTGAGAAAATGCTTTTTGGGAAAATCCATTAAAGCAAATCTGATACGACTTGCCAAATTGTAAAATATAGGTGAGCTCCACATAGTGCTGGCACAATTAGAAAGAGTCATCATTTCTTTGGCACTCAGTGATAGATTATTATTTACAAGGCTATTCTGGCATTAAAGTTTTTATTTATTTACATTTAAAAAATTCAGGATGAACTTTGAACTAATTTCACCTGAACAAATGTAATGGCAACTACCTATTGACTCTAAATGAACACAGGTTTTGTGGCTGATCAATGGCATCCCAGAAACAAGCACAGAGACATGTTAACATGCTCAAATACGCTTAATATGCAGGGGAGGTTTTGAGTGGCTCTCTTCTCCCTTGTCTTTGCAGAAAAATCACTCCTTCAGCACAGGAAAGCAGAAAAGGAGTGAATCCCAAATGTACTTGCTGAACAAAACTGTTCCTATGAAGCCAGTTCCTATCAACTCAAAGAGGATCACCCAGAGCATCGACAACTCATGGGACACTTCAGGAAGGGCTGCATTTTACTGCAGAACACCGGTGGATTCCATCGATGCATGCTGCAGCCCTGTTCCTATGAAATTCTAGCAACAGAAAGCATCAGATCCTTCTGTATGAACTCTGGTGCAGGTACCTATCATCATCTAATGCATTGCCAAGGCACCACCAGCCTGATGCATTTGCACATTTGATGTGGTTACTTATCTTTCTTTATCAAGCTGCTGGAAATTGTCTGACATGACACTGGCTAATTATCTGGGGAGCAGGGGAGTGCTTTTTGGTTCGTACTCTGTTGTTACCGGTTACCTGTAGTTTCTAGATCACAACTCAATAGTTGTTGGCAGTGGCCGCGTAGCCTCTCTTCCTCTTTTCTGTGCCAGTATTAATCTTTGACATTAATCAGTAGTTTTCAAGCAACTCACATCTTTATGTTGGTATTGTAACCAACCAACACAATATATAAAGGCTTTAATTTGTACCTGTTTAACATGTATCTGAGATTTAATTTGTACCTGTTTTTCCTGAGACTTCTCTTTACTGACTGCATCTGAAATTAAAAAGTCTTTTTCACCTCATCCATGCATCCAGTATTTCTCTGGAATGTTTACCCTACCTGAAAGTAAAGTGAAGCATCACCTTTTCAGCCATGGTTTCAAGCACTAGTTGAGCAGAACTGCTTCGAGCACTTTAGGTGCCCAAAGGATCAGAGCAATCTTTTTAACGTATTGATAGGAACCAAAAGGATTGTTAGCACTTTTATATTTCGTCCAGATGTTATGTATTTTCATGCATGCTCCTTTACTGACAGAATCTGTCAGGGAAAAAAAATTGCAGTTATGAAAGCAAACTAAGACTGCTTCATGTTCAACTACTTTTCCTGATACAAAAGGTTCATAAATACAGAAAACGTGTTGTCATTGCCATGGCATGTCTCTTCATATAGTTTCCTGACTTTTTGCTTCCAAAACTTGATCATTCTCAAGTAATGAGGAGCTAGTTACCTTTAAACCTGATAAAGCCTTTCTATGCAGGAGTGTGTGGTGTCATTCAAAACCAAGCAGTTTTAGTAAAGTTGGTGATGGCTTTGACAAGTTTCTGATGAGGATCAGAATCTTCATCAGTAATTTCTCTTTGTAAAATACAATTTCAGCAACACAGAGAATTATTCAGATTTCTATTGCTTTGAGTACAGCTTCTTTCTGGCCCTACTGGTCTTTGGGAGGTTCCTTTCAGTATACTTTCCTCCTTTGACTTGCCCTTTCCACAGATTCACAACGTGAGAGGGCAACAGTCTAATTTCTTTAGCTAGAGCAAGTGAAAAATGTTGTCATTATTAGCTGCAAGGACTTATAACTAATTTGGAAACTGCTGGCTGCTCTTAGATAGTGGGTGGCAGGTTCAGCCACCTGCAGCTGGTGAGCTATTCAAGTGCAACTTGCTATGTTGGGGCTGGACCTACGAGTAGAAGGAGACTGTGCTAATGTGAGGTCCAGTTCCAGACTGCTGGAACCAACGCTGCTGACTTGCAAATTAGCAATGGGATGTTCTGGTGAATGGTGGGATTCCAAGTAGAAACATAGAAAAAATCTTTGATCAGGATTTTTAAAGAGATTTTGCCTCATTAAACATCGAGAGGTTCTGCCTCTGCTAGCATCAAGAGGTTCCTCTATGAAACATCAAGAGGTTTTATCTTTGCTTAAGCACAAATCCATTTATCTATTGAATTCCATCCATGACTCCAATTTATGTGTTGCTGATTGATGGGGTCAGCCCAAGGAACACAGACACCATGTTTAAGAAGTAAACTTATCATTTACTTATATAGAAAGCACTAGAAGAACAAGCAAAATAATAATGATACAGAAAAGGTAAAATACATCAACGGAAGTTTAGCTACAGTGCTGAAGAAAGATACGTCAACAATTGCCCCAATACTTTACCATCCTCAAGACCCACAGTCGCTGGGGAGCCCCAGTGACAGTGAGGATTTGGAGAACCTTCCCCAGCAACTGGGAAGCCCTACACAGTCACTGTAAGAGGGCTTAGCTTTTATACTATTGAATATACAAGTTAATGTCACTACAAATGCAGGAATATCTGGCATTGTTCTATTAAATTCCTGGCCAGGGCCCAGGGAGGAACTAAGGGGGTGTATTTCTCTATTTTGTTCTGATCAAGCCTTCCCAATAGGGCCAAACCCCTGTATGTGTGGCCTTGACAGTCTCCCTAATATAGTCTTTATAGTCCAACAATCAAGGCCATTTACCTACAGGGCCTAAATAATTTACCAAATAAAGCTGGACATCTGCTTACATGGCCTTGACACTCTGCTAAATAAGGCAAGTTAAATACATTCCCATGATATGTCACCTCCACCAATGATTCATAGATACACATTCCACTAATGGTATCTAACATTTGTTTGGGATTTTCATTTAGAGGTCAGCTTGGTCTCAGAGTCCATTACTCAGGGCAGAGCAATTCACCTGGAAACTTACTATCAGCTCCTGCCCACAATCCTTCAAGACTTTGAATCATGTGGAGACTCTCTGAAGTATTGCAGGGTTAGGAAGCTGGGTAGCTGTTCCTTCACTTGTGTTTTTACTTTATGACCTGCTTTAATCTTCTTGAATGTGCTCTAAGAGGAGGAAAAAGAATGAGTCATAACCTAGTTTCCAGAAACCTGAGCAACAAGACACAGTCAGAATCACAGGTAGGAAAAAAACAACCCTACAGCTATGACATTCCTCAAGATAATTATCTTTATTGAGGAATTGTACCAGGAAAGTAAAAAAATGTATTATTGACATAAGTAAAGTGAAAAATATGGTAGAGAGGAAATATTTGAAAGCGATATAAGTAATTTCTCCAGAACCTGATCTTCTAGAAGAATGTTACTCACTGAGCTGTTGCAGTGATCTATAAACAGACAAGAATACTCCTGTAAGTGGATAAGGAAGGTGTACAACATAAAGCAAAACTCCTTGTAACATACTTGAGTACACTCCCCACAGACAGACAATATATTAGTGAGAGAACACCAATGTCAAAGGTCAGAAACTGAAAACAAATCACAAATCAATAACAGTAGAAGGCCATATACAGTTGTATCAGACTGAGAGAAGAAATCTGGTCCTCTGAGTTGATGGTGAGGTGAAAGCCCCACAGAAAGCAGTGCAGGATGAGGCAGCAAAGATGTTTGCCTCATCACGGTGATTCTAAGGGAGCTGTCTGCTGTTGGAAATGTGTTGTGAGGTGCCAAAGGCAGCTGCCTCTTTGCTCTGCACTGCTGCCTTTCTCACGTGGTGTGTTTCCTTCTCTCTAGGCACTGCAAGAGCATCACTCTTACTAGTTTGGACAACAGTGTCTGCAGTGACAAACCCTTTTTGTGGCTGTAGCATGGGAGTGGGCTATGAATGGTCAGACATCGTTTTAATTGTAGTAGTGCCAGCTAAACACAGTTACCACTGTACAAGGGACACATAGACAAGGGACAGCTCTTGTCACCCAGACCTCACACTGCTCCTGTACTTGGAGTCAATATGACACTGATGCATGCTGCAAGAAAAAGCCTTTTTGGAAAATGCTGATTTATGGACTTGTTGGAATTACAGTAGAGAGTAAATTAAGGTACTCCTGCATTGTAGACATGATGGACGTTGACTTGTATCGCTATATTCAATTTCTCTGCCTTCATTTTAAAGCAGTTATAGAATCACAGAATCATAGAATGGTTTAGGTTGAAAGAGACCTCAAAGATCATCCTGTTCCAACCCCCCACCATAGACAGGGACACCTCCCACTAGATCAAGATGCTCAAGACCTCATCCAGCCTGGCCTTGAACACATCCAGGGAGGGAGCAGCCACAACCTCCCCAGGCAACCTGTTCCAGTGTCTCGCCACCCTCACTGTGAAGAACTTTCTCCTAATATCCCGTTTAAATCTCCCCTCTGCCAGTTTGAACCCATTCCCCCTCATCCTGTCATTACAAGACCTTGTGAACAGTCCCTCCCCAGCCCTCCTGTAGGCCCCCTTCAGATACTGGAAGGTTGCTATAAGGTCTCCTTGAAGCCTTCTCTTCTCCAGGCTGAAAAGCCCCAACTCCCTCAGCCTGTCCTCAGAGCAGAAGTGCTCCAGCCCTCTGATAATTTTCGTGGCCATCCTCTGAACTTTCCAGCAGTTCCATGTCCTTTTGCTGGGGGCTCCAGAACTGCAATACAGTACTTCAGGTGGGGTCTGACAAGAGCAGAGTAAAGGGGGAGAATCCCCTCCCTTATCCTGCTGGCCACAGCTTCTCTTAATGCAGCCCAGGACATGGTTGGCTGTCTGGGCTGCATGTGCACACTGTTGGCTCATGTTGAGACTCTCATCCCCCCAGACCCCCAGGTCCTTTTCCTCAGGGCTGCTCTCCAGCCACTCGCCACCCAGCCTGGAGTTGAGCTTGGGATTGCACCAACCCAGGTGCAGGACCTTACACTTGGCCTTGTTGAATTTCATGAGGTTGGCCTGGGCCCACCTCTGCAGCCTGTCCAGGTCCCTCTGGATGGATCACTGCCCTCCAGCAAGTCGACTGTGCCACATAGCTTGGTGTCATCTGCAAACTTGCTGATGGTGCACTCAATTCCTCTGTCCATGTCACTGACAAAGATGTTAAACAGCACTGGTCCCAGCACTGACCCCTGAGGGATGCCACTTGTCACTGGTCTCCAGTGAACATTAGTGGTATCCTTTGAACATTAGCTTGAAACTATTTTAGTGTGATAATATTTGGTCTCAATAGTTTGAAACTATTTTAGTGTGGTAATATTTGGTCACAAATGTTTATTTCTACTAAGTTTCTCATTAAGGTCTTGGTAAGCACACATGAACTTGCTTACTGCTAGAAATGATCTTAGGAAAATAAATTACAATTCTTGATGTCTTTATATATTGCTATTTGATTATAAAATGGGAAAACAAGAGAAAAATAAATGCAGTGCAAATATTTCTGGTTTTATAGTATTCAGTCATCTGTATAACTTTTATCAATCACTACTAGATAGGGAAATTTGACTGACCTAGGTGAAATTTGACCATGCACCTTCCATATGTGAACACAAGCAGGGTATGTACAAACCTAAACACAAATGTTGGAGATCTCTGATTCATACATTCTCTGTTTAATGTATATCTACATCACACAAGGAAGTAAATGAAGATAAGAACTGAACTGTTTAATCCAAAGGGCCCTGAGATGTTTAACTTAGATAAGGTAGTTTAGGAGGGGTGAAATCTGGATATGCTGTCAGGAATTCAAGACTGAATCAGAATTGCCATGATTTCTTCTGGTTAGAGTGACACAGAAAAGAATCTTTGATATTTTTAAAACAGTAAGATACCCTGTCTGGAAAATCCAACCATTTGGAATTAGGATAATAACCAACGCTCTGCTGCTATCTTACATTGAGAGATCTCACAGCTGAACATGGCCACTTAGCCCACAGTGATTAATCTTTACTGATCTGTGGAGCCTCACAATTTTCAAGTGAATCCTGAGACTACTTGATCCTGACTGGAAGCCTACCAACAGTAAGAATGCTATTTTCAAAGTAATATTTCATGAACCCACCTGCAAATAGTCCACAGACGATTATAGGTCCACAGGTTGAAAAACACTGCTTTAAGAAAATACACTTGCTTTATTTCTGCATTAACTGCAAAGGTATACTTACATAAAATTCACCAGGTGTACTCCTTATTCCATACAGTCCTAATTTCATCAGTGTAAAGTAAATTCCCTAGGAATATATATCTAAATTGTCATCTGCTGCTCATTGATTACTTAATGCAGCTTCTGTATGTTTAACAACTCCTGCATTATCTTATTCATTCTCCTCTAGCTTCCGACATGCTTACTTCAATTAGTATATAGTACTGTAATTATTAAACTGCTATTACAATCACTTAAGGAGATATCTGACAAATACTTCAACGTGGCTCAGATCTTTATTCTTCTAATTGCTGTAGTAAGTCTGTGTTTATCACTGCCTGCATTGCATGTGGCATCAGCTGAATCACTCCCTTCCTGGGCTATGCAGGCTTTTAACTAAACCTACTTCTGTTACTCTAGGATCATGTTGAGATCAACAGATTCATTATCCTGGTGCCAGAAGTTTTAACGTGGAGTTTAGCATAGGTCTGCAAACACAAAATGAGCTTCATGTGAAGGATGTGGTGGTATATTTAAATTTACAATAGAGACTGTTTATTATTGCCATTCAGGAGTGCAAAATACCTTGATATTGGAATTACAATACTAAATTTAGCAGCTTGTAACTGATGTCAATATGTTTTTAAGTTTAAAGAAATATGGCCTTCTAGTCACTTAGGTAGTAAGAATCCTTTCCACTGTAACTCTTGAGAAGATAACTTTTACTTAGTTAATAGATAAAATGAACTGAAACTATTTACAGAAAATGGTTAGATAAAAATCTCCTATTTTGATACCTAGTTCCTGTAAGTTTGCTGACTAGGCACTTCATGTTTCCACTTTTATCTGCCTTAAGTAGCTATTCTCAGGCTTACACTTATTTAATGTCTAGATACTTTCTTGCAGCCCATAAAAATAGAAGTTTAAACTGTTGCACAAATAAGCTTGTAGAATATCAAGTGAAAGTTCTTGCCATGGAAAGAATCGAAATGTATGCAAAGACTGTCTTGGCTGGTCACCACATTCAGTTGAGCAATTTTACTATATTTTGCTGACAAGACCAATAACTTAAGACATCAATCTATAGGCATGTCTATTCTTAGCAGAAGTCAGGGAAAACAAACTGCTTTGCTTACAATATTCACAATGCTGAAGTACGTCCTTAACAGAGCAGTACAAAAGTACTGCTGAGCTCTTCAAAATCTGTGAAGAGTTATCCAAAGCACAGACAAACCTTCACAAAGCCTTTGAAAATGTAAACTGAATTCCTGTAGAACAGTTTTCTACAAATTCCAAACTTCAGATAATCTGTCTCCTCTTAAATTATGGCAAACTCTCTGTTAAAAGTTAGGTCTGTGTAAAAGGAATGTACCTGTGACCTCGGAGCCACTGTACGCAAAGATTTTTAACATAAAAATATGCACATTTAATCTACTTGGAGTTTCAAGCCCAGGTGCCAGACCTAAAGGCTTCAGGTGCTAACCTCGGGTTGCTGGCATTCATTTAATCTCACCTTTGTGCCTTGTGCTGTTATGACAATGAACTGGCTTTGTTGGAGGCAACTGCATAGTAAAATCAACATAAAATCCAATTGACAGCTGCATGTCTTCAGTGTAGTATTTATTAGACAGGGAAGAAAAACAGATTAAATAAAGCTTTTGCTCTATCACATATGAAAGTGTAGCTTGAAAAACTCTGGTATGATCCCCAACAAATTAAGTTTAAAAAGTCAGGAACTGGCACAGTATCTTTTCAGCCAGTTTAATGCTGAATATTATTTTAACAAACATTTCTGCCAGCAGTTGTTAACCTCAGACAAGGAGTAATGAGCAACTGGGGAATCTGTTCATTCACTCCCATAAAAGCTTTTCTTAGCTGACATGCTGATTTACTGTTTCAGAATTAAATGTAAAGCAAGTTCATTTCAAGTGGCACCTTTGCTGGTTGAGTTTAGTTTTATTCCTGAAAACCACAATAACCGCATACAATTATTGGTTTGTTTATAAATAACAGGCAAGGTTAGTAGTATAATTAACATAAAACTGTGCTTGACTTCTACAAATTTCAGAGAACAAGGAATTTTACAAGCTCTTCTCTTTGGGGAAGTACATTTAAAATCAGTAGCTGGCACACGATGTAATGATATTCAGTTCAAAGGAAGAAACAAAACCAGACAGAAATCACTGACTGGTTTATATTTTTATGATTCAGCACACTAAGCAGCGTTCCTCCAGTGTGCTAGGGGATTCATCCCAACATGTAGCACTGGTATTTTACAGTGACTTTGTGATCTTAATCGCTCTCTGTCCATTGCTCTTACAAAGATATGCTCCATAACACTGCACTTGTCAGAGTGGTTTTCTGTTTGCACAAATAATTTGTTTTTCCTGTCAGGCCCAGCACACCCTGTTTCTCAAAGAGCCTCTTCTGGGTGGCCATCTGGAAGCAAAACATGCAGCCTGATGGATTTGTGTGGGCTCGCTTCTCAGTGCTGGCTACTGCCCTGAAGGCAGCATTACATTTTATTCTTAGACTATACAGCATTATAACCAGGTGTGCAGACATGACATTTTGATTGCTAAACTCTGAGTCTATTGACATTTGTGACAACTCAGAGAAAGACACATTAAATAAAAAAAAAAAAGGGAAGGAAGATAAAGATGCAGAAGAAGGGATCAGGTGAGGACAAGCAAAGGTAATGATTCAAGATTATAGAACTAAGTAAGTGCATGGAGGTGTAATACCATAGCCAAAATGCAGCATGGAGAACCCGCTGTCAAGCAGTGTTTCAAAAGAAACATTTGGAAGACCACCAGATTGAGGCCTTGAGGGACCTGTTCTAGTGGGAAGTGTCCCTGCCTATGGCAGGGAGTTGGAACTGGATGATCTTTGAGGTCCCTTCCAACCTAAACCATTCTATGATTACAAAAGAAGAAATCTGCTGAAAAATGACTGAAAGACAGAGCCAAGGTAAAAAAGCAGGCATGCCCCAAGATTTTAAGAGTTGTGAAATGTGGACTTTTCTGTAGTGAGAAAATACTGCAGAAAATGGAAGTGCCAAGTAAGAAATGAGTGGTAAAGCAGAAAAACCCTCCCTGGATCTTTAAGAGCTGGCAGACAATGAGAAAAGAGGAAAACTGACTGACTTTAATTAATATAATAGTATTTTTCTGTTTTCATAATGGCTGCATTTTTTCCTTGCTGTGCATTGTACTTAGGTACAAATAAGCTCTGGGCTCATGATTACACTTCAGTGAAACTAATGCATAGAAACATAGATTTTGGATGAAGCAGAATTTATAACAAAAAAGATCAGCTTGGTGAGAAGAATACTAAAATTAATTCCATTATAGGAATTTTTATGCTGTGCTTTGGAAATGTGTATGATTATCACTAGGTAATCAGAATTACGAATCATTCAGTTTCCCAAGCACATCCCCAGAGAAGAGTTTCAAATGCAGACATTTGAGAGTTTCCAGATTACCTGCTGGAGTTGGAGAGACTGCTTAAAGATATTTCATGGATAAATCAGAGTTCCTAAAATGTCAGTTTACATTATGCTTCAAAGGTCACTTGGAATTACTCTGCTGCAAATTGAGGTAGTCCCACATGCTGTGGTTAACCACTGCCTGAGTTTAAAGACAGATGGAAAAATATTTGGGGCTTTGGCTTGTTTTGTTGTTGCTTTGCTTTGTTTTTTGTTTGGTTGGATTTTTTGGTGTTTGGTTGTTTTGTTGGTTGGCTGGTTCAGTTTTGGTGTTTGTTTTGGTTTGTTTGTTTTAAAATTTTGTTTTGTTGCTTGGTTGGGGTTTCCTTGGTGTTTTTAAACTGCTGAGTCACATTGCTGCTTATCGAATTTAGTAACTGTACAAGTTAGCATTTTCACCAGAATTATCACTAACTAGAACTGCTGCATCTAGTAAGTGTTGAGAAAGACTTTGTTGTCAACAACTAGAGTAGTGTCCAAGGACGGGATAATCCTATTCACAGGGATGAGTAGGAGCCTGGTTTTTTTTAATTTCACAAATACTTTCTATTATTTGAAGGGTGGAAGAGGGCACAGAGCCTTTCAGTTACCAGATGCCTGTTCTTTCATGTTACTGCAAATCTCTCAGACTTCAAAAACTTGAAAATTATTTTGGAAAAACAGAGATAGTTTTCAATTATTCCAAACAGATAAGTTAGTGGGAAAGGTGCAACTTTTGCTTCTGACAATAAACATTTAAAAGTTAACTGATTAGAGAGTGGAAAGGAGTAAACAAAAATTTCATTTAGTTGCACAATGTAAACTAAACACTTTTTATGAATTTCACATAAAAATGCATTAGGAGCAATTGCAAACCTGTTTTTGCACACACATTTTTAACTTAGTAAGTGCCACTGGGAGAATGGAGCCCTTAGGAGAAAAAATCCCAAACAAACAGTGATTGTTCTTTCTTTCCCAGTCCTTCACTGGTATTAGTCCTTCAATACTGCCACAGAACCTATGGGAAATTTTGCTACAGATTTTAAATGGAATCCAGTGAGCACTCTGTATTATAAAGTAAGGATGATATGGCAAAAATGTAAGATTTTCAATTTATTTTGCCTTCTAAATAGAAAACGCTCTACCTGTTTCTATTAAATAGGAAAGCCTCCTATTTAAAATCAGCCATTTACTGGTTACAGTGGAATCTTTCAAAAGAAGAAACTTATTTTCTCCCATAAGACCAATATATACCCATGTAAAGAGGATAAACATTAAAACTATATCCGCTTCACTGTGTTTAGTTTGACTACTTAACTTCCATTGGCTAAATCTCAGTGAAGAGAATGACTTTCCCCAACAATTTGTTAAAAAGGAAGAATTCCAGTAAGTGAAGATAATCTTCCAAGAAGAAGTTACCTGTTACAAGGGATGCCAGATATTTGTTCCCTCTAATCGGAAGCATGGGTCTATAGTGAATATTCCACAGAAGTTCACAACGTTTGTTTAAATGCCATCGCTCGTGGGTTTATTCCACGTCATCTCTAACCTTCACCGAGCTCCTGGTGCCGCTGAGCAGAACGAAGCCATGAAACCGCTGCAGCAACTTCGCCAGGAGGGGTCTGCCATCTAGTGGGAAACGCACAGCTGACACCAACCACACCAACATCCAAACCCTTTGTTTAGCAGGTGCGCAGCCGCTCCGCCTAACCCCTCAGAAAAAAAACCCAAACGCATTCACTTCCTCTAGCATCCCTCTCACGAAACCCTCTTCTGCTTGAGATACTGCGAAATACCGCCTCTAAGTTATTAGATGTGTAGGCTACTACTTATTGACCCTCGCTAATATTCTTCTCTGGTCAATTGTATTAAACTGCTTCTGGAAGATGTCAAAAGCTCAGGTCATAAAGCTTCAACGTAAAGAAATTAAAAACAACCTTGCTCCCTATGTTTGTGGATACTACATACTGTAGCTTCCCGTAACGGCTGCCCCATGCTTTCCTCCTTCTGCATGCAAGTCTTAACAGCACAAGAATTTGCTCCTTCTGCTACAAAGCACACAGGAGGATTTTAAATTCAATTGCATGGCAAATTCTGTCCTTTTATTTATGCTTTCCTCCTTCTGCATGCAAGTCTTAACAGCACAAGAATTTGCTCCTTCTGCTACAAAGCACACAGGAGGATTTTAAATTCAATTGCATGGCAAATTCTGTCCTTTTATTTATGCTTTCCTCCTTCTGCATGCAAGTCTTAACAGCACAAGAATTTGCTCCTTCTGCTACAAAGCACACAGGAGGATTTTAAATTCAATTGCATGGCAAATTCTGTCCTTTTATTTATTTATTTATTTATTTATATTTTTTCCCCCTTCTGCGTTACGCATTATAGGGGAACCGGGACAGATTTGTCCTTCTCCCTGCCTCAGCCATCACCGAATCTGGTGCTCAGCGCCTCGTTATTAAACTAAGCTCGCCGGGTAAACCGCAGCTACCCAGCACAGGCGGTAAAACCCTCAGGTGCCGCGCCTATGCGCAGGGACAGCACCCAAAGGCGAAGGAAGCGCTCGCCCGGCATTTCCCAACTGCCTGCGGGGCGGACGCGCTCCCTCCCGCCGCCAGGCCTGCGTCTCTCCCGGGGTCTGCTGGGAGTTGTAGTAGAGGACGGAACGAAGATGGCGTCCAAGATCAGTGTGGTGCTGCGACCGGTGAAGCGCATCGTGGTCCGCTTCTGTCCCTTCGAGACCAACGTGGAGAGCACACGGTGAGGGAGTTGTGGGAGCAGCGCTGGCGCTGGCCCTGGCCCTGGGGCGGCCTGAGCATGCTCTATTCTTCACATCCCCGACCTTGGCCGGGCTCCCCGCTGTTTAAACCGCCTAGCGCCCTTCCTGCGCGGGGGGTGTGGGTTGTGAGCGCCTCACGGCCGGTGCGGGGACTAGACTTCTTGCCTTGAAGTTTACTTGCTTGGGGGTCGTACAAGCTGGGTTTATATGTACCCGCAGTGCGGCCCGTGTGCCGTGCTCGGGCCCTGCGGCAGGACCAGGGGCACAGGCCTGCTCGCTTCTGCCCTTGGGAAGGTGGAGGGGTCCTGGGGAGCAGGGAGAAAGGGCGCCCCAGCCGGATGCTGCCCAGGTCGCGACTGTGGCAAGTGTAAAATAAAGCTGTTTAAACTCCTGGCACTGCGATGCTCGGTCATTTGTTGTCATTGTAGCCAGCAAAAGTATAAAGACCTTGGTAGCAAGTGGTGAGGGGATGGTATGTGTTGTTCCCTCTCTGCAGAAGAACCTCCTTTTCCCAAACTTCTGCATCCGCTGTACTGTAAAGTTCATGAACTTGCTCTTTGAAGGTTTGCATTTGTTACAGCTTTGCAGCTTATCTAGGCAGAACCGTAACGTTTTAGAATGGGAAGACACGGTGCTTTTGCTACATGTTACCGGGGTGCACTCAGTGTTCATTCTGTGCTGATTTTTGGCGGATCTCTTTGCATAAGCATTGACCCTTGCATGTAGAAATGTGCATTTAGCTTTATCAAAGGGAGATGCCCTCGGCTGCTGAGCCTGTAGTCGAAATGCTATTAATGGGAGATAGAGGGGGCAACAACTGCTGCTGTTAATTACTTATTGGAGAAATACAACTATACCTCTTCAGTGAGGTAAGTTCTGCACTAAACAACTGTAAAATGTTGTTTTGAAATAGTTTTATAGACACATCTACTTTTGAAATTACCTTAGTAACACAAGTTAAATTGGAATGTCTTTTAACCTACCAGAATGTCAAGTAACTGTATTGCACTTGAGAAATCTACAGGAGTCTGATGATATTAGATCAATAAATGTTGTCTCAAACTAAAAAGAAAGCATTGATAAGCAATGGATGTATAAAGAAAAATTATAATTACTGATTACTTTTATTTAAATTATTAGTAGTAGCTCAGCTGAGTGACAGGCAGAATGTGCATACACTGGATTTTTGCAGAAACCTTTCATGTGGTTTCTACACATTAGCACATAAGGACTATCCATTTGGATTTTAAAGAGTGATTCTCTTGTAGGTTGTACCTGTCTGAAGTTATTAAATACAAATCTTGTTTTACTTACACTTTTCTTGCCCAGCAATATCAAGATATCCAAATCCATTTTATAACACTACTTAACTATTGTTTCTGTCTGCAACCTATTTAATATATTTTCAAATATATTTGCAGGAAATTTCTTCAGTGTATAAACCATAAAAAAATCCAGGGCACTAACAGAAACTGTGAAGTGACTGCTGATGTGAGACATGATGGGTCTGAACCACTTGTAGATGTTACATTTGGTAAGGAGTTCATTTTAAATCTTGAGGAAAAAAAAAAAAACAAAACCAAACTTGTGCATTTGTGTTGTTGTGATGTTATGATTGTTTCTTTTTATTCTGATTAACTTTTTTTGGTTCTGATATGTAGCTAGATGTTACACAGCTGGGAGGAAAAAAAGGAATAGGGAGTCATTGACAGCCTGGTATCTACATAAACCTGTCTGTAAGCCTATGTACTACGTACAACTAGCTCTAGTTGATCTTGGATCAAAGAACTGACTTAACTTTAAGGTTAAATATACTTCTGTGTGACATACTTGTATGGGACAGGTACAACTCTAGGGAGGTAAGTGCAACTCTGTTTTGATGTAAGAATCTGTTCACTTCCTGTGATTTTTCTTTTTTTTTACTGTTATCTCTGATGGTGGCATCTCAGTCTTGAGAACAGAGAAGATGAACACCTTTGGTTGCTTATGCAACTGACTAGCTTACTAGGCAATCTGAAGGAGCTGTTCACATGGATATCACCATATATGTGCAGATGGACTTGCAGAATGAGGTCAACTGAAGCACAAGAAATTTTTGGTTTTCTTTGAGAGTATGGTGAACAGGCAGGAAACTGATGATGGAGATTTCATCAGTTCTGGAAGCAGTCCAGCTTCCAGAATGTGAACAGATGGCTCTAATCTGCTTTTGTCCTTTTCTCTTGCTGCATCTTCCTCCCTGCTGTGCTGTAATGGACCGATATGTCATGGAAACCATTAAAGTTCTCATTGATTCTTAGTACCCTTCTTTCTTCCATATATATACTGAATCAGGAAAGTGTCAAAGAGTGTTGAATGTACTTAATTTTGCTTAGGAAAGTCTAATTATTTCAGTGTTGACATTGCTTGTTTTCCCCCTTCTCCATGCCTCTCTCTTTCCTGTTCTTGTCCTAACTGCGATGTGTTGACACTTAAGCAGTAAAGCTTAATGTTTCTCACAGTATAAAACCACACCAGTTTATTTCACTAATGCCAAGAGCCACAGCCCTGAACTCTTCATTTCGTAAGAGCTAATTATTTTACAAATAAAGAGTGTCTAGCCCTTGTAGTTGGCAGACATGGGGCTGGAACTTGGATAGCCATGCATAGAGCTGCATTATATGGGTTTGAGGATGGCATTTGTGTTTGCAAATCTTGCAAATGAAAAAAAATTAAATTTGCTACAATACTGCTGCCTCGTTCTTTTTAAATAATTGCATTTAGAATGCTAGAATTTCTAATGCTTGCTGTTTGCTTTGGTGTTCTTTTTTTTTTATAACCACCAGCTTGTGTAAACCAGTCCATTGTTTTGGCTAAAGAAGTTAAACAGACCATAGATAACATGCTGCTAAAATGCTGAGCCATTTATGGAAATTATGTCTTCCTGTGCTTTGTGGTAGATGACTTTGAGGGCATAGTATGAACCATTCTCATCAAATATGTGTTTTTGCTATAGGTATAGCCAAAGAAATGTTTTGGATTTTTCACTAATGCAACACAGAGGTGAAAATTCTGTGTGTTGTGTGCAATTTAATATGTTTGGTGGTGCATAATCAGAGTCCTTGGTAAATGGAGTACTTTGTAATCAGACAAGATGATATTTGAGTTTATTGCACACTGAAGTAATTGTGACTTAGACTTTGTGACTTCTTAACATTTTTTTCCTTTACAGCTGATGGAGATCGTTTGATAATGAAGGGAGCCAACTTGACAACAATAGAGATGTTAATGGCATTGGGGTCCAGATGTAGTGCAAAAGACCTTAAGGAAGAACAGAAAAGTAAGAAGAGGAGTCCCTGAAGAGCAGAAAACCAACTGTGTTTGCATTTACATGTGTTAAAACCAGCAGGCTGCACAGAAGACTTTTTCTCCCGTGCAACTAAACCTGAGAGAGAGAGAGACGGCCAAAACAACCAACTGGTTTAATATACAGCAGGAGGAAGCGTTTAAATGTTGCCCACCCTCCACTGAAGGAAAGCAGAGCACATCAACCAGTCTTCTAACACTAGTGGGTCAGTGCCTTAAGATGCATGAATGCATCTTTCTAAGGAGATGCGTCAGTCTGCATGACAGAGTATCACGTGTATTTGCATATGAATGTGATTAATGCACATTAGCTATTAAATTGTCAGCAAAGACAGATCTTTTTGGACATTATTTCCTACAAAGTTTCTATACAATGGAATGCGCAATATTGTTAGAATAGTTATTATTTGTCAAAACTATTAAATACAAATATCCAAATAAAACTCAGAAAGTTTTCATTGTTGACTTAGCTGAGCAAGTTGCAAATACAGGGTGGATTTTAGAATGCTGTTTATAACCTACCTGTTGCTAAGACCCTGTCATTTATTTCCTCTCTTTTCCAAGAAAGTGTGACATTTGCTGAATGTAAATTCAGCTCAGCAATTAAAGTAAGAAGATAATGGGGCTGTGGGCACACAGCTACTTGTCCTGCATGAAAGTGGCTAAGTTTGGCTCAAAGAGAAAGATACTAGTTTTTGTGATAATTGGAGTAAAGGACTATCTTTGAAGTTCAATTTTGTAGTATTTTTTGTCACTCACTTTGAGGAGGTTTCAGTAAGTATAAAGATCAAAGGGAGAGCTTTATGTAGTTTTCACAGCCCTTTGCTCAACTGTTACTTACTGAAATAAGTGCTTAGGTGTCTCATCTTTATTGCAAAGCTGTGGGTTTGGGAGGATTGGTATCTCCTCAGCCTGTGCAGGGTGAAGGTGTCAGTTGCACCTGTGTTTCATGTGCACCAGTTTTGTTCTGTTTCAGTTCATAATGAAAATGGAGATAAAAGTTCCAGTGTTGAGACTTGCAGCTGCAGTACCATCAACACCATGCAGCACTCCCGTGTCTCAGAGAGATGCCCAGCTTCTTCAGAAAGGTAGCACAGTTCTTTCCAATGGTTATTTGACAGCAGATTCAGGGCACAAATGTGGAACCATTTTGAGCTTGTGATGAGATTTGTAAATGGATACTCTTTAAAAGTAACAGTGTTTAAATAGCACTGTCAAGGTATTGCAACTTCACCAGGACACTGAACTCAAGGTGTCCCATATTGGAGAAGCAGAGCTGTCCTAGAGAAACATCTTCACTGCAAGCGTTCTCGAAACACTGGAACAGAATGCCGAGGGAACTGGCTGAATCCCTGGAGATGTTTCACAGAGGCAGAGATGTGGTGCTGATGGACATAGTTTAGCACCAGATCTGGTAGAATTAAGAGAATGGTTGGACTTTTCTATGATAGCAGGTGATGAAATTAAAATGCCTAGATCTCTAACACCTGGCGGCTGAAAACAATGACTAGAATCATCTTAGACCTGTTTAGCCTACAGTTCCTGTTTATTTACAAGTTCTTGTCCTGCAGTAGATGAATGTGCCATTCAGGTAACTCTGGCTGGTTGAGGTACTTCTGTACTTCCTTTTAAAGTACCTGCAGAACTGTTTCTAGAAAAAGGTAATGGTATCTTCATTCGAGATTTCAACTGGGAGCAGCATTGTCAGTCAACATTTCTACAGCAAGTTTGAGTTACTACCTGCCTCAAATATGTACAAAAATGGCAACGTTCTGATACCTTTCTGGCAAAGTGGAAACAAGCAGTGACATGCTTTCAGAGGTGGTACGTGCTGCCAGTGCAAATTCGGTTCTGTTTAAGAATCTGAATTTGGGCAATTTTCATGTTAGAAAAACTGGGTAGACCATAGTATGGCTGTGCAAATTGCACTCAAGTAATGAGAGATTGTTTAAATCTCAAATACTTTGCTACAATCTGATGTGTTTGCTGTATGTGGACATGCAAAATTCTAGTGAATAGCTCACAAGTAGTTTGCCCAGTTGGATGTGGAAGAATGCATTAATTTTGGTTTCCTTTTCCTAGTTCTTCCCCTTTAGTATATGTGAATTCTGAACGACGAGGTTGTTTATATGGTATTAGGAAACCCCCCCAGAATTAAAAACATAAATATCCTTGGACTGTGTTTATCAGTTCTCAAGAGTTTTGCTCCCAAATGTATCTTCTGCATGCAAGCTTTTCCTGTGCAGGTGGACACACCCCTTGCAGTGTATGATAAATTGCTGGATTACTGCCCACAGGTGTGACCAGTTTCCCTGGGTGCTGGGCCCTGCTTCTCCACTGGGTGGCTTGGAGTCACTTTCAGACTGACAGGTCACTATCAGTACTTCAGCCAACTGCGCTTTGCTCCCCTCCCTCTTCTGGCATAATAGCCTTTGTCCTTCCTGATACTTTCTCGTCTCCTCCATTCTCACCTTTTTGCCCTAGAAGGCCTGAGTCGCTCTTCTGAGCCTTTTTCTTTGTGTGCCAGGAACTCCCAGTATCTTCAAAGAGCCAAGGTGCTTTGCTCCTGGTAGGCCACTGCTTGTTCTCCCTGTACAACTTCGCTCGTTGTGCTGAGGAATGTTGTGACAGGGTAGCACAAATGGCTAGAGATGCTCTTTGCTTCTAATTGTCTTTAACTCAAAACCAAATTATCTTCTCAAGGTTTTACAAAGCTAGACCCACGCCCACAGACAGATTTTGGAGCTGTGAGGGCAAACAAGTTGCTGACCTTTAATGATCGTGCCTCTGGTGCTTGAAAGTAGAGTTAAGGTGAGCACAGAGACTCTGCTTGACTTCAAGTGTTGTCAGCAGATGTTAATGGTGTATCAAAGGAGATCTTCACATTGTTCTTCAACTTCGTGAAGCAAATTTGACTTGCTTTAGTGTGGAAAGAACAAGATACCTGGAAAAGAGAACCAGTAGTCCTGCTTGTGAAGGGAATACTCAGTCAATAGGAGCAAATCCTTGGAAAGATTAGACCTTCACGAACAGGTTTTCAAAACTCAGACTGGCAATCCCTGCAGGAATTTTAGAGGACGGGTAGGAGGCAAAGCATCAGGTTCCTTTCTTCTTCCCTTAGATGCTACTTGTGTGATTCTTTTGAGCTCTCCACCCTTTCTCAGCAAGGAATTGAAAGACCAGCCTTACTGTGAAATAGCATAGCCAGTGTGCAATGCCAGCATGCTGTTTCAAACTTGGCTTGTGCACAGATACACTGAGCTGTCTTTTCACTTGAACTGCTGAGCCTCGACTGTTCAAATCACTTGCACAAATAAATTATTTCAATGACATTAATAGAGTATCTTTTTCTAGGTGGAGCTTTACAGAACTTGTCCTCAAAATCCATTTCTTTCATAAATTTCACAGTAGTTACCGGAAATGGCAAAGACAAGAATCAGATTATTTCATTGTCCCTTTCCTTCTTCACACAGCTACATCAGTGTCAAGCTGCATAAAAGTGCTATGGTCAGTACCAGAAACCATCTTGAGGCAGAAGTATAGGAGAACATCAAGGAATTGTGATGTAATTTCTTATCTCCTTGCAGATTTTCTCTGGCCTAGATGTCAGATACCTAAGATCCTATCTTGAGGAGGAATCAAGGACCTAAATCCAAGCAGCAGGAGTCTTTTCAAGTGGAGAATACCTGCTGCTTCTGCGTAATTGCCTGAGATGCCAGAGGCAAGAATTTTCTTAGATCTTTTTGAACATGCTTAGCGAGCCAGGAGTGATGACAATGGGATTGTAATGAAAACTAGCTTTAGCTTCCAAGTGTTTTATCCCCCTATATTTTACTCCTTATATTCTACATTTATCTAATGAAAGGTGAGGTCCAAATTGAGAGCTAATCTCTGAACCTAGCTTTTCCAGCTGTGTGCAGCTGTGAGGGGACTTGTGCTTTTTGTAAAAAAGAAAAAAAAATTAAAATGTCAACAGTGCCCTGGGGAACTGTTTCCCACCCAAGCTCTTGTTGCTCCAGAGTGAAGTTCTTTTGGAGCCCTGACCTGGTAGACAAGCTGCACATGCTCTGAACACCTTATGACAGGACTTTGCTTAACATGAAGAGCAGCAGTTGCAGTTCCTCTCACTCCAGTGCTGGTATCCACATCCCACTGAGAAGACCCTCTGTAGAGAATGTGTGTCAAGCTCTGCCCTCCAGGTTTCTACAGCTGTAATACTCTTCTTTGTGATATCCCAAGAATACAAAGTAGTGAAATTTGTATAACTATAAGTTAAACTTTTTTAAAAAAATGAGGTTACCTTCACAGCTGTCCATTAAAATCTTTAATAATGTAACTCATAATATGCAATTAAGAAAAACTCCCAAACAACTCTAAAACTTGATACACTCTTTCAGAATCCATTAGGCACATCTGCAATCTGTGATTCTGAATTTCACAGGCTAATTGCTCATCACTAGTAGAAAATTTTTATTTATCATTGTTTATTCCAAGTAATTTTCTCATTCCTTGTCCTTATCCTTACGTTCTTACAGCTCTGGACCACACAGAAAGGACAAAGGTGTTTTTTTTTTTTTAATTCAATTTTAGTTGTAAAGCTTTGGGATAATGCCTTTTTACATCTGAGATTGTGTACATCTGAGGTGGCTTTTTAACAATGTCATTGTATTTTCTTTCTGAAAGTCTCTGTGAGTAGGTATTCCCTGCTAATAGGCTTTTAGTTTAAGTGGATCAAATGCCTTTTCAGAGCTGAAACTACAGCTGGGGGCAATCTGTAGCCACCCTGAAGACAGAGATCTTGCAAATTTTAATTTTGCAATGACTGTGTTGATTGTGAGCTAGTCTGGAACTGATGTCAGGCTGTTTTTGTCTGGAATGAGGAAAGTGAAGCCTGGAATGCTCTTTCTGGTCACTTTGAGAGCTTTGGAGCTTTCTCTCCTGTCACTGAGGCAAGGTACCAGTGAGTCACCCCATACATTTTGCCCTGGATGTGTTTCCCATTTTGCTGGCTTTGGAGGTGCTGCTGGCAGCATTGAGAACACACAGTGAGGTCCCTGCACTTTAATTGAATTACAGTAATGCTGGGGGGCATCAGCCAATTCCAGGGCTCTGCTTGGCTGAGGTCTCAGTGCTGAGCCACCTGTCCGAAACACCTGGTCACCCACAGCAGAGGCAGCAGTGGCCAGATCCACAGCAAAGGCTCCTCAGATTGATGCTCCTGGAACTAAATTGTGCTGGGGAGCAGGATTACTTTGTTTTGACTTGAAAGCTGAGATGTGGCATACAAAATTCATTGATAAAACACAGGCCATGCCCAGCTTTTCCAGCTCAGGGGTAATGAAATGCTGATACACTAGAAGATCTTGTGCCTATTGACATACAAATGAAAACCTGTAGGTTCATGTGTTGTTTCATAATCCCTGGTCTAGTATTGCCCAAACACATAGCTCCTGAGCTGGAGTAAAGCCTACCTAGGCCAGCTATGCAACCATAGCATGTGTTTCATCATGTCTGCTCTGTGATGACAAGGCTGGGGAGGGAAAACCACACTTGTACAACAAGGAAACAGAAACAAAGCTGTGCTACCTATGCAATTTTTCTCATCCATGCCTTGGGGGAGAGTAGCTATTATTCATGGGATGCTTTAACTATTCTCACAGCTAAGGATAGGCCAAAAAGTGAAATTTGGGGTGTAGCATACAGCTTTCCTGGGCATTTTTTAAAGGCTTTCTTAAGAAGTCATCTTGTCTTGAAGAAGCCTACCACTTAGAGAAGATACTATACATAAATGATGTCTTCGTATTAGAAGGAAAGGAACATCTTCCCTTTAACACAGTAGAGCAAAGCACTTCAGATTGGTTTCCTTCCAAATTAAACATATGGGCAGTTTCATGCAAAAAGGTCTAGGGAAAAACTTAATATCTCCTATGCAACCTGATTCAGCGATACATTGCAGACCAGGAGGTGGTGCCCTGGTCTGCCCTGCCCAAGCAGCAGGTGTTATGGCTAGGGAAGATGAAATATATCTGACCTTGCATGCAGTGGGTAATCCTATGGCTACGTGAGAAGAAACCTCAAGCACTGCTGGCCACAGCTTCACAACTCTTAGGTCACATGAAGCATCACTACATGTCACACATTTGCCTAAAGGAATAGAATGAAAGTGTTTGTGCATTCTTCTGCCTTGGTCCTTTTTCTTGTGTGGAATATCCCACCGCCCCTTGCTTCCCCCCCCC
>VWZI01008341.1:23934-39237 GCA_013396835.1 Psilopogon haemacephalus
TCCAATATGCAAGGACTTGACTACCTCAGAAAAAACATTCACCTTGGCAGGCCCACAGTGCCAAGATGGTGGTTGCTCCTAACTGGCGATGTGCTTTCCATGCTGCTAATTTCCACAGGAAAATGTATATTTCTCCTTGTAACTTTGATTCTCCTTCTCTTGAACAACACTTAGTCTAACATGGAAATGAGCAAAACTTCAGAGAGCCCAGCTGTCTATGCTGGAACAGTGACATGTGGTGTAGGAGTTCCACACTTTTCACATGAATATATCTGTTTGCTACTGCTCTTTGTATTTATCTTGAGACTACAAACACAAAACACATCTGACCATGGTGTCAGCCTCAAACCAGGCAGGAACTGGGATTTAGAGACAAATTCCTGTGGCCCAAGTGCCTCTGAACGTCTGACCATTTGATCTTGGCTCCCAAGGTACGAGCCCCATCTGACCAATATATGTACTGTCACAGCAAAAATTAATATATATTTTACAGCCCAAAAGATACATTTATGGTCCTTCTAGTTACTTTTTTTTTTTTTTTAACTCTGTGGGTGCCACAGATTTCAGCACTATTTCAAAGAAATGTTGAGGTGTGGTATCAACAGTATGACAGCCAGTAATTCATATCGCTGCCTTAATTTGCAAAACATTTGAATCTGTAAAAATTGCCTCCTTTTTTTTCAAAACTGTATCCTAACAGTCTGCATTTCAGCAAAAAGAGAGAAGATCCTCTTTTCTTCTTACATCTTATACGAATGTGCATGTCTAGACCTCCTGTGGGAGGATTCAAGACCATAGCAACACTCTGCACAGGTAGGTAGTTGCATCTCCAGGAATACTGTCTCACCACTAGATGGAAATGGTGGATTTTACATCTCCTGCTTGCATTATCAGCACTTGCACCTGAACACGATTTGCATATCACAAGCCATCTGCAGGCAGCAGTGTAGAAATGTGGATCCGTGGAGTAAAGCCAGGATTTCTATTTTGAGAAACTGTCCCTGTTTTACAAAACCGAATACTTCCTAATTCCTGCAGGTTGATTCTGTTTGATCCCCCATTTAATTGCTTTTGATTTACCCTTTCTGCAAGCATCCAGAAAAGGACTGCAGGATGGAAGGCATTTTATTTCTGCTAGCATGAATTAGGTAAGAAACAGTAGCCTGATTTAAAATTTACTCCCCAGTCCCTTGTTAAAAAAAAAAAAAAAAAAAAAAAAAAAAAAGTACAAGGAAGTTGCCAGTCTTGTGTTTCAATGCACCTACTTAATGACAAAAAAAGCCACGTGGCTTACTGCCTTATGAGCAGACGCTGTAGTGCTGTAGTCTTGTTTGCATATTAGAAGCAAGCATATAGTCAGAGAAGTGGAAGGTAATTAAGGGCAGCTCAGTAGAGAAGGAGATTCAAAAGAGATTTTTTAAACCCCAGTTGAAAATTGAGCTGATTACTTTGAGTGTGACGAACCTGACCTTTTCTAGAAAGTACCGAGCCTTCACACTAATTCAGTCTGGCTCTACTCAGTTTTGTCACCGCCAAGTGTAAAAGGGAACATCCTCCTTGCACCAAAATATTTGGATTCATGACATCTTCTCGTGTTGTGATATGCAGGAACCAGTCAGAGGTTTTGCTGTCTTTTCTGGTTTTGACATCTCTGTCTCAAAATCTTCCAAAGCAGAGAAACAAAGCCACGGCTACTCCATCGGAAAGTTCCAGGCACTAGGTGTATCTTCAGGTTTTTATTTTTTCTGTTCAGAAGAAAATAGCTATGGGCTTCACTCAGCCTGACACCAGACCAAAAGGGCCAGAAACTGCTATAATCTTGATGTGGGAAACAACCCTTGGGTATACATCAGGATTTCTGATGTGACTTAGCAAACATCAGCTTTCTCACACAATATGACAGTAAATCTCTACTCACCTGACAGAATGTGGCAAAAGACTGACTCAAACTCAGGGAGCCTGGTAATGCTGTGTTGTTGTCACCTCATGGCGCTTCTGTCCCAGCATACAGTGCTGGCAGCTGCTCTTTTCCCTTGAGACACAGGAATTAGGGTCTTGCAGCTCAGTATGGACTGAACTCAAGGTACAAATCTATGTTTCCTCAGAGATGAAGCATGAGGATGTGTTTAGGCTTTGATTTGTCCTGTATGCTGCAGGTACCTGCATTCGTTTTGTATTTTGATTGATCTTGTTTGCTGCCTGATCGCTGCGTGCAACACGTCCACTCACAGGTCATAGCAATCTTTGGGGTGTGGTAGTTCAGTGATATGTAATATCCCAGTAGGGCTTGCAGGGATACTGGGAAGGCTTGCAATCAAACCCCATAACTTGCTTTGGAGTACTGACCCCTTATTGCTCTCTCCCTGAGCCATATGATCAATCATAGAATCATTCTGCCTGGAATAAAACTTTAAGATCATCAAGTCCAATCATCATGCCTGATGCTTCTTTGCTCCTGAATTATCCATAAAAAGCATAGTATGCAATAAACGGTGAAATTCAGCATCCTGTCCTCCAGTCTTAGAAAAATTTTCCTGTGAAGCCAAATTTTGGAGACCTCCTTTGGACTCCACGGGCATAGTGGGCAGGACTGCTTTGCCACAGGAGGTGCAAGGTGGTGCTTGTGCCCCAAGAAGCATCCCTTGGCGGGATGACTCCAGCAGTGCCCCCTGTTCTAGGTGTAGCTTCCCGGGCCGGGGTGCAGACAAGGGGTACGTGCGTTTGTGTGTGTGTGTGTGCGGGAGGAGGGCGGGCAGGGCCGCGACGCGACGTGCCCGCTCTTGCCGCCGCCGCCGCGGGCGGGACTCGCCGGGCGGGGGCTCGGCGGGGANTCTGCGCTTCCCCAGGGACACCGCCAGCCCCAGCGCCGCCGCCATGGCCATCGATGCGTTTTTAGGCAAATGGTGCCTCGTCTCCAGCGAGGGTTTCGAGGACTATATGAAGGAGCTGGGTGAGGAGCAGCAGCTCTCCGCCTCTGCGAGGGAGGGAGGGACGGAGGAAGGGATGGAGGGTGCCGGCCCCGGCCGCGGCCGCCGAGGGGACGTGCCGCAGCCGATACCTGCGCCGAGGCTCTGTCCAAGGTCTGCGGCGGGCGCGGCCCCGGGGCTGGTGCACGGCGCCCGGGATGGGCGGACGAGCCGTGGGCGGCATGACCGAGAGCTGCAGCGGGGCGGTGGCTGTCAGGGCGATGCCGCGGTGCCTCGGGACGCGGCAGCGGGGGCAAGGAGCAGACTCTTCCTCCCGGGCTAGCTGCCGTCCCGACTCCGCGTCCGAAAGATGTAGGTCACCTTTTTTGCCCCGTAATTGCTGGAAGGCAGGTGCCGGTGCCAACAGGCGCATCCCCGTCGCCCCGCTGCTGCCCAGCCGTCATCCCCCTCTCCGCTGGCAGCACCCCGGATTATCGACCGGTGCTAGGAACCCGGCTGCGATTAGGCCGGTTTGCTCCTCCCTCCGCCGGCAGTGCTCGGGGCAGAGAAGCCGAGAGAGCCCGGGGCTGCGGGACCAGTGCAGGGGAGAATGCTTCGGGCTGCCCTCGCTGCAGAGCTAGGGGGGCTGAGTGTGCCGCACCCGGCTCTGGTGCCCGACCGCGGCCGGGTTCACTCTGCCCGGACTGCCGCGCACGAACCTGCCGGGCCTGGGCTGGCTCTCTGGGCAGCCATCTGGAATGCTGCCTCACCGGAAAGGCACCTAGGGTGTCTCCTCCGAAGAGCCAAACTGGATCGGCCGCCTGTGGGTGACCGACAGCTGAGCGCTGCCTCAGGCCGTTTGTATTCAGCTGTGGTCAGAATATCTCGGGGTGACAGTTCTGGCTTGTAGTCCCTGCTGCCAGGTTCCCCTACATTTTGTAACACAAACTTACCTAATCGAGGATAGAGCTAATACCAGGAGCCTCCTGTGCAAGCCCTGACCGATCACAGCCGCGGCAAGCATCATAGTCTACAGGTGATAGCCACCTTGCAGTGTCTATGTAGCCCAGCAGCCATTACCTTCTGCAACTGATCCACTACTGAAAGTTAGGGTATTGTCTCAAGAGGTGGAAGATGTGGCCATAAATGTCTTTGGAGGGAGGAGAGGAAGGCATTTTTATTGTGCTCTTCATGTAAAATAGAAAAGGCATCACTAGCTTTACAGAGAGCAGAGGCTGCAACTATTTCATAAGAGGCCAGTCAGTATGTGATAGCTGTGATAGGAGAAAACTTCCTGGACTGAGCCTTTTGAGAGACTTTGGAGGAAATTCAAGAATTTTAAGCTCAGCTCCATTCAGCCATGGATTGGGATGCTGTGCTGCTCACGTCTAACAGCAGGGCTAGGTACTGGCCAAGTTGCAACACCAAAGAAGAAATTAAGTGGTACAACTACAGAGCACCTCCCATATGCAGGCAGCAACTGAGTGTTGTTTGTTTTCAGATCATGGTCCTAAACCAGTTACTTTTTGCATTTACAGTTTAGGCAATCAAATTTATTCAAAGTCACACTTTAGGAGCCAGTCTTTTATTGGATCTCACCTTGACTACTTAAGAAACTCTCTGCCACTGATCCTATTGTTGCACCACACATAACATTTTGCAGATTCTGCTCATTCTGTATAAAACAGCACTTGAGAACAAACAAGTCTGCATTTCAGTCCTTGCCATATGGAAAACATATGCAGCTCATCTTTGTTTAGTTGGATCCCAAAGCGTAGCTGATCAGATAACTTGGATTACTCTGGACTGGATGACAGCAGGGGAATGTATGTGCATGTGTGGGTGTCACCATGACAGTAATTTCCAGTTCTGGTCAGAAAAGCTGGGCTGAAGGACTGGTTTTTGCTTTGCAGGCTCAAGTTTAGGGCTCAGTCCCAGATTCTCAGCTCATCCTGGAGGCACAGCAGCTGGGAAGTACTTTGTTTTTGCTTTGTGTGCAAGGAAACTTTGCTTTGTGGACTTAGCCCTCATCCAAGTATCCTCCATACTCCCAGGGCATGCTGTGCTGTTACCAGACAACATTTTCAATCTACACCGGCTGCAGAGCCCAGACTCTCACTGAGTTTGTGGCGTTTTCCGCTCCTTTGGCTTCTTAGCAATTCCTGATTCTATTATGCACTTCCCAGTTCGATGTATTCACATTTGTTGCTTTCCTACTCTCATATTTGCATCTTTATATGAAAGGCTCATGCAAAGCATTCAAGTAGTGCGCACCGGTTCTGAATCAGGGTGAATCATTTTAATTGAAATTTTGAGGGCTGCTGTCTCAGATGATGAATTTTCAGTCACTTCAAAGCTCAGTTCTCTTGCAGTACATTTGGGGTTCTGTGGGTGTGTGCACTATTTTGCAAGATAGTGGGTTTCTAATTCGCAACTACATTTACATACAGGATATAGAGGATGGAACTTCATTAAAAATTGTGCATTTGCCATTTTGCGTGGAGTGATGGGAGAATATTTCTTGAGTAAAATGGTAATCTGTCAATTAAATGTAATCTGTAGATTTTTCAGAGTGTTCAGAACTTGAAGAGAATAATTCTATGTATTAGTTTAAGCTTTTGTGTTTGTGTTACTGTTTATTATTGACTTCTCTTTGTACAAAACTCAGTGCTGAGTTTGGGAACCTCTGCAAGTGCTCTGGAAAGCAAAAGAGATTTAGCTTTAGGTCTCTGAGGAAGCGAAAGCCTCTGAGGAAGCAAAAAGGCTGCAGACACGCCTTTTTTCCTTTCCTCATCAGAGGGTAATTTAAAACATCCTCTTTTTTTCTGGCTCTTGAGCTTGGATTCTCAAGCGTTCTTAAGTGCTTAATTAAATGGGAATTAAGTATTTGAATTCTTGTGTGGCCCTAAGCTTTAGGGCTTAACTGATTTGGTGACACTCTGTGCCTCTCGCCTTGCAGGTGTGGGTATGGCCATGAGGAAAATGGGGAGCATTGCCAAACCAGATGTTTACATTGTTAAGGATGGGGACACAGTCACTGTCAAAACAGAAAGCACCTTCAAAACTTCACAGTTCAGCTTCAAGCTTGGTGAGAAATTTGAGGAAAACACATTAGATGGCAGGAAAACTCAGGTCAGTATACAAGAGTTTCCAGTGAAAAGTGACAATTCTTTGGATGTTTTACAGGTGGAGATGTTACTTAAAAACTGCTTTTGACATCCATACTAACAATGCTTTCTCTGATGAACAGCTGTCTCTATCTCATTGAATTTTTTTTCCATTTTGTGGATGAAGCAACTTCCAAAGAGGGAAAATGCTGAAGCCAATAATGTCTTGTATTTAATTGTTTTGAATCTGTAGCAGAAGTGTTGTGCTAGTAAAACTAACAGACCTCTAAATCCCTGTTAAAGCCAAATGTCACTGCATTTGAAGCCTGTGGAAAAAATTCTATTGATGTTTAATCAGAGGCAATTCAGCCCTAGGGTTAATCTTTCTGCCCAGTGTATTTACACAGTGAGAGAGCTGGTGTCAGTGTAGAGTGGGACAATAGACACACCAGATGTATGTAAGAATCACAGTCCCTAATCCCCGGTGTTAGAAGGCCAGGATCTTTTCCCTGCACCAAGTAAGGAGAAGATTCATTCAAAAGCAAGTTAGGCACAAAGAAGCCCTCAAACATGTCTCTCATTTCCATGTGTAAGTGCTCTCTATGTACCGTTGTCCCCACTTCCAGCCATGCACTGGCAGTTTGTCTGCTATCACAAGATCAGATAAATGTTGCACAAAAGCTCAAAGCCTGTACACAAAGAGATGAACAAAGGACATCGTCTGCTCTTGCTAATTGAATTTGTGCATGCTGTCAAAGGCCTGCCTGCTACAGGAATGTGTCAGAGCACTGAGAGAACAAGCAGTGAGGTAATGCAGGAAAAGGATCAATAAAATGTGTAAAATAATATCCTGGTTTTGTCTGGGAATTTTTCCTTTGGAATAATGCATTGGGAAGCCTTGGTCTCCACTAGATGTCATGAGTAAAATAGTAATATTTGGATTCTTCTTTCAGACGCTTGTCAGCTTAAAAGATGATGGGTCATTGATTCAAGAGCAGGAATGGGATGGCAAGAAGACCATAATAACACGGAAGCTAGTGGATGGACAATTGGTGGTGGTGAGTCCAGTCCTGCCTTCTGATCCTTGAGTGCTGCTGGCCAGTAGCCTGAAAAATCTAAGATCTAAAAGATATTTTTCCTTGAATTTTGTACTGAGGCAAATTAATAAATCTACCTCTTTGTCTTCTAGGAATGTGACATGAATGGTGTTAAGTGTGTTAGAGTCTACCAGAAAGCATGAGGACATCATCATATTAAGTAGGAAGTTGCTGCAAAGAACTCAGTTCAGTGGACACAGCTCCTCTACACTCCTTGTTTTCCTTTTCCCTGTTTTCTAGTATTTCAATGGACTGAGTAGCTGAGTGCAATCCTTTTAAAAAGTCGTGATGTAACTATTATGTAACTATTCTGAACTTATGAGGCTATTAAATAAAATGTCAAATATATGAAGTGGAAATGTTGTTACTGTAGTGGAGGTTTTATAAAAAGTGAGGTTTTATAAAAACTCAGTTTCGTTTCAGGCTCTAATGCAAGCTGCCTTCAGATCAACATAATGCCATACATGGCATTGAACAGTTGATTCAGCAAGCTAAATTTTGACCAGCATTCTTAATTGCTAAGATAGGAAGATCTCAAATAGAAAAAGTATTCAGAGTCCAGGCTCTAGAGTTGTCTCTAAATCACATCTTACAAAGTAAATAGAATGGGGTGGGTGTGAGAAAGCAGAGGAATGTATTTTCTGAGGTTAGCTGTTTGTTTGGGGTTTTTTTTTGTTTTTTTCAAAGCCACAAATTTCTTACCTGAAAAAATATACATGCTGGTGAACTGATGGGCAGGATGAACTTCAGCAAACATGTACATGCTTTACTGAAAAGAAGCCTTATTTTGAGAAGACTCTTTGTTTTCCTAGCAAAATTATTATTTCCTGCCTCATAAGAGTCTGAAAAATCTTGACCAAAATTTCTGAACTACTGCCTAAAACATAAAGCCTCGTTTTATTTTATTTTGTTTTATTTTTTTATTTTTAAACTGGCTTGAAGCACCTAGGAATAGAGTTTATAAGCTTTTAAGTGCTATAATAAATAATATGAAACATCATTGTCTTGAGTATTGCTTTTACGCTGGGTGGGAGGTGGAACCTGCGGTGCTGCTGTCCTTCCACAGACATGTCAGATCAGGCAAAAAATGTAAAAGTTTAGGTGAATTTCTGTCACAGCAGACAAAGAAGTCCTAAATGTGCAACTGTTTGGTGCCAGATGCTGGGGTTCAGAGTCTGGGGAATTATGCAGTCACACACTTACAGTCTGCAGCATCAGGCCTTGCAGAATCCGTGGCTGCTTCAACCCTACTGATAGTTTAGCCGCTCAGGGTATGTGCCACATTGCAGAGCTCACTCTAATGGCAGAAGAGTATTCTTCATGCTCATGCTACCAACTCTGGAAAATTATTTTTCCTATAATTTTTGACTGTCTATCCTCTTCATAATTTCCCCATTTACCTATGTAATCTGAAAGAATTCAGATGACTCAATGATCTTTTTGGGTCCCTTCCAAGCCCTGACATCCTGTAAGTTGTAACTGCATCATATTTCTGGCATGTTTATTCTTTTTCATGATCTGTACATTTTTCCTGGTCTTCTAATGTCTCCTTTTTGAGTTGGCCAACCTTCATATAACTTTTATTTGGTATTTTTCCATACTTTGATGTCAACCCTGAAGATTTAAGCCATAGACTTATAGACAATATTAGAAACAGGTGCTTGTTTATTACTAGGAAAAGAAATATTCACATAGGAAGTGTTCACATAGGAAAAAACAGAAACAGAAAATAAACTCATGTGGTAAGGAACCTGATTGGTTTATGATCAGAAATACACTAACCAGTAGCAGTAGAATGGGTGCAGCAATCCATGGCATGATATGAAAATCCTGTCTCCCTTTTGAAAGAAGCAACATTACTGCTTTGAGTGGGACATTGTGTGTGCTCTGGGGTCACTGGTCTATCACTTACAGCTGCTTGTTTACTCTTCTGATACCGAGTAGTGTTAATTGTTTACTTTTCATTTGAATGGAAAAAGCTTCCAATGTCCTTTATAGAACATCCGGCTTTGATGACAATGAGATCAGGTCTTGTAAAACAAAAGGCAGAAGAGTATCCTTGCAGAGTGATTTCCTTGGGAAATGAGGCTTATAAAGCTTGTGCTTGTGTAAGTGTGTGCTCTCTGATTTTAGCCACATCTGATGTAGAGGCTAGAGGCCCCAAAGGTAATTATTCTTCCACAAATGTCTTGAAAGTAGGCAGCCAAATATCTCCTGATGAAGATCATTAAAGTGCCTTGACAATGGAAAGATTGGGCATGGAAGTGATGCGTTATTTGACATTAAAGGGAAGAAATACATAACCCCTCTTGGCACAGGTAAGAAGATATCCAAAGTACAGAAGCTAACCAATGGTAAAATGAAGATAACTGGAAACTGGATTTTTTTTTTTAGGGCTAATCCTAGAGAACTACTTAAGCTCACATATTAATTAGCCCTTTTTTTTTTTTTTTTTTTTTTTTTGTGATGGCTTTAGCATCTGCTGTTGGTAACTTCATTTGAAGTGTACTGTGACCCAGAACTATTGTATATACAACCTGTATGTGTTAGATTAGAGCATATACTTAAAATGACAATTATTTTGTAGCACTGCAAGCCAAGATTTATAATGCTTAAGGCTAGAAAATATAACACATCTCCAAACCCCTTCTATTCATTCTACAAGCCAAAAGTTCTGCTCTTCATAATGGGGTTTTGCACAATTTCACAGTGTGAACCAATTGTCCTGAACTCTCTATAATTCACTAAATCACATAAGATGGTGGGAGATAAGACTCCTGAGAACAACTGGAAAAGAAGAAATGATGCATTACACAGCTAGGACTGCTTGATAACAATTAGGAAACAAGGAGACGTGCTTTGTCGTGACATTTTACTGCATGTTTGGGAGAGTATTTTGAAGGAATAACAGGAACACTTTAAGCAAACTGAAGCTGAAAAGAGGAACTTGCTTGAAGGGAAGCAGTTTCTGTATCCACTCCAGGGATTGGAATGGGCTGGGATGCCCAGGAAGATGGTGGAGCCACAATCTCTGGTGATGTTCAGTAAACACATGGACATGGCACTTTCTGGACTTGGTTTCATGGCTATGGTGGTGTTGGGTTGATGGTTGGGCTTGATGATCTTTTCCACCCAGAACAGTTCTTATGATTTATGCTCATTTAAAGTCATGAGCAGTATCCAATGTTTATATTCCACTGTCTTCTCAAACTGATGTACTTCCGCTATGTTCACATATAGAAGGGGGTTTGAGGATACTGCTTGGTTTTGCTTGGGTTTTTAAAGGGATTTGGGTGGGGAATTTTTTGGGTGGTGAACTGTACTAAAGGAGTAGAAAATGAAGTTGTTTAGCAATTTAGAGCCAATTTTCTACCACATCAGGGAAATCTCTTGTCTGAGCTTTCCAGGAACACTATTGAAATGGCACTGTGCTTTAGGGAGAACATTCTGGCTCTATACAATGCTCAGTCTATCAAAGATCTTCCTGTTATGGTTTGGTTAGATGATTTATTTCAAAATTGTTATCCTACTCTGCCTGCAGTCCCTTCAATTAATACAGGCCTTTCCTCTTCCTCTCTCTTCTCCACCTCACACATCAAAGTTTTTGAAACAAAGTTTTTGAAACAAAGTCAGTGATGGGAAATCTCTCAGTTTTCTGAGGGTATGGTTCCACTGTTTGCTGTCAGATGTCCTTAAAAAAGGCAGCGATTATTCCTTCAAGTGTGGAGGTCAAGTGCAGGAAGATAGTTTTGCTCTGCCAATATCTATTTGGACAATATTAACCGTGAGCCTCAAACATCCATGTATAAACACTCTATTTTTATGTTTTTCTGGTTAGAACCTAAAAATCTGGTGCTGTTGAGTCCAAGAGCCCCATTTCAGCTCAGACTGGAGCCTAATTCCGTGTCTGAGGTAGGTGTCAGAAGGTCAGATCAGACACCTGCAGAGTTTACACAAAAAAATCATGCATTAATCTAGTTTCTGTGAAGGAGCTGCCTTATAAAGGTCTTGTATTCTACTTTAAATTATTGTATAAAAATAAAAGCAGTGATGCAGGACAGCCACAATCATACCTTAGTTGGTGGCTTCCTTTCTCTGCCTGAGCATGTGATGATGCAATGAATGCATTAGAAACCCCTTGCGTTATGTTGGTTCATTGTAGGGGGAAAAAAAATTCCACCAAGTGAGCTCATGGGTGGGAGTAAGTTATATTAATTATTCTTTGGTGCTTCGTTTTATTCCCATTGTTCTGCCTGAGAGGATTTAGCACTATTTTCAGAGATTTTGGAGAGAGTCCAGCATCTGTGTAAACACAATTTTGTCCCATGGCTCCCCTTCTAGTTTTGGCTTTTCAGCCCTCCTATATATAATTAAGATTTTGATGACACCTCCCAGAATAGTTTTACTTCATACTATTATTTCAGAGGAAAAGGAAACACTATTAGAGAACCTGCTCCCAAGAGTGAATTTGGCTTCCTTTCCAGCAAAAGTGTTTCCAAAATCGATTCCCTCTACCAGATGGTCTTAATTATGTTCTGGAGATATTTACAGGTGAAGACCATTACCGTTTCAGAAGAAATGTATATTTTCAGCAATAAGGGCAATCCAGAATCAGTTGCATCTAATGCTTTCCAAAGATCTGATGAACCCCAAATATTTGAGCTGAGATCTTAAAATAAATAACGCATTAGCCTCTAATCACAAATGTACACTCTGAAGTTAAACACCAGAAGACAAATATCCCACTCTCAGGACCATGCATGCTACCAGTCTAGGATAGGACACTTGTTCCCACATGCACAATATCTGGTTCCCTCAGAAATTAATTCTTGAAGCCAATGGTTCTACCTTCAGAAAAGGCATTATCTAAGGGTGCAGCTCAGCTCATTTTGCTGTGCGAGTGTCCATCAGAAAATCAAAGGACTGAGCACAGTTTTCACACTGAGTTGGTGGTGCATTGGTGCTGCAAACTCAGGTTGTCAGCCATAGCTCCCATTCATGTAGATAGAGGCTCATCATTTAGAAATGGATAGACATCCCCTCTTGTGAGTTAAAGCAGAGTTTGTATGAGAGGTTGCACAGACATCTACTGAAATTTTCCCTTTTCCCAGCTACTAACTCTTTTGTCAGTTGTGCCATTGTTCCATTGTGATCGACTATTTTCTTACAGACAAAATACAAATTTTGGTTCCATTTAGCGAGATTTCTCTGTCCTTGTACCTGTGGCTTTACATTTCAGGAGATGCTTGATAATTTCTCAATGTTTCTTCCATAGAATTTGCTGGAGATCTAACCGCTGCTTTAAGGCTTCAGCATGCTGAGCTGTATTTCCGAGCTGAACTCCTGCTAAGATCAAGAGCTAAGCCTGTTTATTATAGAGGTGTCACGGGATGAGCTAATCAAACGCAATATCCCGTGGGACGAGAGGGGGAACGATGCCCTCCTCGCCGGTTCTTTGGGTTTCGGTCGGCAGAAAAAACACGAATACGGCTTAAACGTCAGGTATAAGCGTTTAACAACCAGGACAGGGGAAAACAGGGAGCTTATACGCAAGACAGATCCCGATCGCGCCTATGAACGTCCGCGGGAGCGCGAGGCAAAGGGGGGAAAACGCTCCTATTCGAACCGAGGGGAAAACCGCGGAAGGAGGGAGATAGATTTAAGGAAGATAGGAGAGGGATTAGAAAGGGGAGAGAAGGGTCAGCCTTGCCGCTTAGGAGAGCTGCGTGCTGCCTGCTGCCTGCTGCCGCGCACGTGGCTGGGGCTTCTCCCAGATGCTGCGTGGGTGGCGATGAACGAGGAGAGCGGGAAGAAGAGAGAGGAAAATGGCTGCTGACCCGTTTAAGTACCCTGCAGGGCGAACGAAGCTGTCCATCAGGCGTCCAACATTTCCCGGCCGGCCAATTGATTTGAGGTTCGACGTATATGGGCATCTCGAGGTTCCCACCCTGAGTCCCAAGGCCACCTGGGATGCCCCACCCTTCACCCCCTACCAAACCTTTTAACAGTAGAGGGAGGAGAGAGCCCAGGAATTGGATTAATTTCTGGGGTGATCCGTCATTCTATGCCGGGACAAGAGGCACTGATGGTATCTTACCAAACCACAGCCTTCCGTAACAATGACAAGCCTTACATTACTTCAGTAGGATCCGATCAGGCTTTCGTAACTGAACACTACTGTTAGAAATTGGGAAGGAATGATTAATTTTAAGACACGTTACTGAATCCTTAAAATTGATAAAATGATAACATTTTCATCCTTGATGATTATAATACTTGCAATAAGAGACTTCACTGCAAATTGAATGAAATTTGATAAATTAGCAAGTAAAGTTCGATAGATTAATATTTTTACTTATTTATTCTGGTAGGTTGGTGAGACCAGGACTTACAACAGAAAGGAGAGGTCAGTGTTGCCAGTATGGTTTGATTATTCTTTTGTTGTCTTACTCCTGTAATGAAACCCAGGAGTAATGTGTGGAATTGAGTAGGGAACAAAACATATCACACTCTCTTGGTGTTCTTATTATTTAATTACATTATAGAGAAAACATTCTTTTACATTGTTTATTGGCCTTGAATATTATCAACAGATTTTAGTAGGAAGGATCATACAATTGTTTGGGTTGGAAGGGACCTTAAAGATCATCTAGTTTGAACCCCCATGCCACAGGCAGAGACACCTTCCACTAGACCAGGTTGCTTAAGGCCTTGTCCAACCTGATCTTAAACATCTCCAGGGAGGGGACATCCACAACCTCCCTGGGCAACCTGTTCCAATGTCTCACCACCCTCACTCTCAAAAATTTTTTTTCTGTTGTCCAGCTTAAATTTTTCCTCTTCCAGCTTAAAGCTATCCCCCCTTGTTCTCTCAGTTGCATCTCACAGTGGCATCTCACTGTTAACTTCAATCTTGTTATGGTAACATATGAATGAGGAAAAGCATTTAGGATCCAGTGGGTTTGGTTTGTTTTGTGTTTTTTTTTTTTTATCTTAGTGCTTATTGGGAGATTATTTGAAGCAAATACCAATAAAATATGTTGTACAATATTGTCAGTCATGTCTTCACTGTGGTATAATGTTTCTGAGAAGAAGGTTGTAATTAAGTTTTGACTGGTCCATGCAATAGGGTGTTGTAATTACTGATTTCATGTCATCTACTAAGCAGAGCATCTTTCTTTGCTTATTGAGTTGCATGTAGTTACATCAGGAAGGAAAAGGGAAAACTGGTGTAATTGTATTGCTGTGAGTCCAGTGGATTCCAAGCAAATTCAGAACAAGCAAATCAGTTCTCTGAAGAGTTCTCCCATTACCAGTAAAATGATAGATTATTTTATATGAGATAACTGTCATGACTTTACCTGTTGCTTTCAAAAGATGTGCTTTGATAGAATTTGATGTAATTTGAAAATAATAAGTTGCATGAATAAAAGCATGGTTTTATTAACACAATTGCTCTTAATGCCAAAGCCGTGCAGGCATTGTGATTTCCATTTAATAGGTGCATTTCACAGGCAGCTGTCTTGTCAGGTGGTGATGTACAACCTCTATTTCTATGATTTTCCTTTCTACCAAGTAAAAATGTGCTTCTGAGCGTTCTGATGGACCTCAGAAGTTAATGGCTTATCTAATGACCGGTGTGTGACTCCTTCAGATGCAGACCCCAAAACATTAAATGCCTCCTAGAAGTAAAAACTACAGCCTATTTTTCTGTTCCCTCTTTAATCCTTTACTGAGGCTGAGTCTACCATTGCACAAAGTGAAAGTCTTCTTCAAAATAAAAGTTTCATCATTTCACTGATTTTCCTTATGCTTCTATTAGGAAGTTTAGAAGGCTTTTTGTTTATTTCCCCTCTGTGACAAGATTAATTTAATGGAATTAATTCAACTTTTTTTTTCCCCCAATGAGTCTTCTTGTAGTTAATATTCCCAATTCAGTATAAATGGAATTTCTACAGGGTTTTTTATGTGTATTTACTGTCCTAGTTCTATAGTCTAGATATATAAACAGAGGTTTAAAGCTGGATGAACTCAGACACTGAGTGTAGGTGTAATAGCACAAATAAAGTTTGATTCTACTCAAAATAGTTATGCAGTTTCCCTCTTTTCTGGGATGATACTGAACTAACTACTTTTCTATTTCTTGTATGCCTTGCAATATCTTACTCTTTTTGACTTCCTTCCTTCCTTCCT
>VWZI01008341.1:39321-123056 GCA_013396835.1 Psilopogon haemacephalus
GTCCGTCCTTCCTTCCTTCCTTCCTTCCTTCCTTCCTTCCTTCCTTCCTTCCTTCCTTCCCTCCTTTTGCACTTACATCTCAAAGAAGTATCATAGAAAAATAATACAGTGTAGAAAGGATCTTTTGCAGGTCAGTTAATTCCTTCTTCTGTCCCAAATCTGAATCAGTGATGTCTGTGTTATCTCTGAGAAATAACAATTGAACTATTTGTAAAATATTTCACTAATGGAGATTCCACATTGACAATATTTTTTGAATATTGAAGAAAAATATTAGGTCCCATCTTTTATTGCAAAGTTCACCCCTGTTCTCTCTCTTTCATAAGTTGATGTCGGTGCAAACTTCCCAGACAAAGTCTTTTTCCTCTTATCATTCCTCACCATGGTGGTTTAAGCAGTTACCTGCCCCCCAACCTGTTGAAATAAACCCTGGCTAGGACTCAGAACACTGGAAGCTGATAACTGAAGCTTTATATTTACAACAATACACAATATACAAGCAGATATTTACAATGTATAACAGATATTTACAAATATATACAGTGAAAAGGTAATACAGAAACACCACAGCCCTCCCAGAGACCAAAATCCCCAAGAGGGGTAACCAACCACCCCCTACCACCTTTCCCCCCTTCCCCAATCTTATTTCACCACCTGTTGATGCTGCAGATAAGCTGAGGTAGATCGGCCAGGGGGGTTAGCAGTAGGAAAGAAGTTAGTAGAATTATTAAGAATCAGCTACAAAAGACAGAGACAAAGGAACCATGCAAGAGAAGCAGCCACAGCCCAGAGCAGCCTGAAACCATCTGACTATCTATGTTTGGGTTACACTTTTTAAACAATTTTTTTTTCTTTCTCAGTAAAGGTCTGGGTGAAGTGACATCCTGTGTTTTCCTCTCTCAGCCAATAGTCTAATTTCTCACTCAAATTCTCCAATTAGTTCAAACCAGCACTCTCACAAATGGACAATTACTTTCTTGGCAACTCCATCTTTTATGAATATTTCACTCCATGGCTTCACTTCTACCTTTCCTACAGGCTCTGCCCATGCGTGCAAGACAACTTTGTCTTGTGTTCTGCTATCTGCATTGTTGACAATGAGCAGTGTCTGATAAGGTCTTGCTATCAAACTGATTGTTTCTGCAGCTTCTGTTTGCCCTGGGTTTATACCAGGCAGTCTAGTCAGACTTGAGATGTACCCCAGTAGCTGAGGATGCCCTGATCACTGGTGGTACTGTACCCTGTGAAGTGACTCTGCTTCTCTGCAGGTCATGGTTTCTTGACTTCCCTGCAAGTCTGAGGGCTGCCATGAGAAAATGGAAACATGGTTCGGAGTGGAATGAGTCAATTCAGTTTCCGTTTTCAACTGCAGTTATGTTGTTTAGGGCTGGGATGAAGAAACAGAGATTATTCTTTAGTTTCACTCCCGCCATCAGGCATACTACTTTTCCATATGAGAAGAATTTCCTTCTCTTTCTGGTGGCATAGATCTTACACTTTGGTTACTGGGGAGAGATCAGTTTTCTTCCTGTCATTGTAGTAGCAGCACTCCCACAATATATATTTATTTCTGTTATAACCATCTACAAAGGAACACCTAACAATGGTTCCTTAGTCATGCAACTACAACTGAGCAGTCCAGGCAAAATGACCATTTGTAAACTTTGAGAGCATCTATGGAGGTGACATGGGATCTATTGTTCACATATTTCTTGTAGACACTTAAATCACACAATTGCTGTGATTTCAGCTTTATCCCTTCACTGAACAAACCCAGAGAAGAGTTACAGTCACTCTGATATACTGTGGAGTATGACTCATTTCACCTAACCTAGTCTGAAGCATCGAGCTGTGATGTTCTGCTCCTGTCACATCAGGGAAGAAGTGGATATGTGACCTGGAAATGCCTGATGGCAGAATCTAAGGGACTAAACTGCAGGGTACACAGCAAACATACTTTGTTGTCTTCCAGAGACACACAGTGGTGCACTGTAAGACTAGAAGCCATGATACAGTAGGAGATACGCAGCATACACATCACCCAATCAGTCTCATAGGGGTTGGTGAATCACATCACATACTCCAATCCATGAGCCACATGAGTGCACACAAACATTCATATACATATATATGTGTGTGTGTCTGTCTGTCTCCCTCTCTCTCTCTCTATATATATACACACACACGTCTGCTTCTGCATGCTTACCAGTTGTGTTTTAATGTATCTGTTATCTAGCTGTGCAGACTGTTTTTGTTTATGTTATCCCTATTAACGATCTTCAGTGGATATTTTGTGCTCAGGGAAAGCTGCTTAGAAATAGGCACTGTTAGCAAATAGCTGTGAATACCTGGCTTTGAGGGAGTTTTGGATTATATTGCACTCCATTGTTTTGGTTCCTTTCAGAAACTGCTAAAGGCATTGGATATTATTATCTCTACCATCAAAAGCAGGGTTTTTTTTTCCCCAAGAGCCTCCAACAAAGGAGATACTTGAGGTTTGGCACACTTGGGTTACTAGACTTTCTAGGTGTAGTCTCCTAATCTGCCAGCACAGTTTATGTGGCTCAGCCACTGCATCTAAATGTGACTCTCAATGGGCTTGCTGTGCATCAGAAGGATGCCTGCTCTTGATCTTGCCTTTTACAGAGTTTATGCAACTCAGGGGATCTTGATAGGTTATTAGAATAGACTTCTTCACAGAGCAGTTCAGTTCACCTAAGATCTGAGGCCATGGCTATGGAAACATCTACATTTTTCTGTGAATATAGGACATTGCTGAAGTGTCACATTGAAAGGATAACTTTGTAAAGAGCCAGCAATGAGCTGATTGTAACATTTTCCTTATTTTCTTCAGGATGTGGAATTGCCTGAATCAATAGCCTTGTTCCATCTCGGCTGTTCTTTTGATGTTGGGTTGATGCCATCACCCATAGCTCCTGTGCTCACCTCCTGTTTTGCAAAGAGGATTTGGGCAACTGCCTGGCCACCTTATCTGAATGCCTATAATCACCTAGTCCCTCCTCAGATGTTTTTCATGTAGCTGCACTTTTCCATTGCTTACGTGTTGGGTTACAGAGGATGGTTGCCTCAGACAGATGTGCCACATCCCCAGGGAAAGAACTTGCTCAGCTCTGTGTTTTCTAAGGTTATTGTAAAACCTGTCTTCTAGTAGGTGATACTGGATCCCTCCTTTCTCTCCCCGACCCACCCGGTACTTCGTCGTCTTCCTCTAAAGTATTTGTATTTTTCTGCCAGAACCACTAGGTGTCACAAGTACCCACAGCTAAGCTGGGAAACCCTCAAATACTACCCTGGAGATCTTGAGACCTTCTTATTAACAGGGCCAAGAACTGTGGCATAGACTTGCTGTAAATATGGGAGTTGCTAGAGGCTTTAAAAAAAAATACATCAAACTGGTGCTGACAGAATAGGTCCACCAAACATCTGAGCATATGAGGGAGTTAGGTCTGCCATGGAAGAGCTTTAACTCAGCTAAGTATAGAAAACCAATAATTTGGTGTCATCTGAGAGATCAGCAAAGTGGATCTAACACGAGGAAATACGCTGGTGAAAGAGGATGTGTAGAAGTAGAAAGTGGAAAGAGCTCCACCCTGAAAAAAAAACTTATGGTTGAGAAACAAAACAATCTTCAGGTTAAATTTAGATGATTTTCAAATGAAAACTGAGTAACCCATGCCACTAATGAGACATATCTTCCTCTTCTTCCCACTCTTGTTCCCATCTCCCCATTTACAAGCTAAGCAATCATTCTTACTGAGCAGCCTGAGCTCTACACTAGCTGGGAGGATACATTCCCAGCTTCCCAGTGGGGCATACAGTACACCACTGGATTTTTGAGACACTGACTATTTCTGAAGGTGATATTCCAGTTTTTCAAATGTTACAAGATGTATATTTTAGATCTTTTTTACACAACTCTGTCAAAGTACATTTTACTGTTGATGGTTTTGTGGTATTTTTAGTTGCAGGCAGCCATTAAGGACATTGAAATGTTGAAGTGTGTCCAGAGGGGGCCACAAAGATAATAAGAGGGCTGGAGCACCTCCCCTATGGGGACAGGCTGACAGGGTTGAGGCTTTTCAGCCTGGAGAAGAGAAGACTGGGAAGACCTTAGAGTGGCCTTACAGTACCTAAAGGGGGCCTACAAGAAAGCCAGGAAGGGACTTTTTACAAGGACTTGTAGTGATATGATGAGGAGCAACAACTTTAAACAGGAAGAGGGGAGATTTAGAGTGGATATTGAGAAGAAATTCTTGGTAGTGAGGGTGATGAGATACTGGAACGGGTTGGCCAGGGAGGTTGTGGCTTCCCCTTCCCTGGAGGTGTTCAAGGCCGGGTAGGATAGGACCTTGAGCAACCTGGTCTAGTGGAAGCAGGGGGCCTTGAACTGGGTGATCTTTAAGGTCCATTTCAACCCAAACCATTCTATGATTCAGTGTTTTCAATTTCCAGGTGTATTTTTCTTCAGCTCCCCCCAACAGTCCATCATGCAGTACAGCTACCTGTACGCACATTATTTGTCCTTTAGCTGCCCTTCAAGGCTTGGCTCAGTGCACCACCATAATCAACAAGCAGCTCAGGAGAATATTTTCAATATAAAAGGCAGGAAACTTAAATCTTCCCCTTTAGGGCCTCAGCTCAGCTAAGCCCCATGGCAGACACAGGCCTTTGGAGCTTCCCAGTGACACCTGCTTACATCAGCCTTGCCTTCAGCTGGAGCAATGTGTAAGGAGATGATCACAGGTGATGGGAATTACATATCAAAAGGAGTATGTGTGAACATTAGTCTGGTGACAATTCTCCTGCCAATATTATAAACTAGTATCTTGCAGTAGGAGTCTAAAAGCACTGCAGCTGGGCAGGAGGACCTGACCTCACTATGTTTCCTCCCTTCCCCATTCCTACAAGTCCCTTCACATTGATTTCAGAAATTTTCTGTGAACTGCATGCCAATGGCTTTGTATTCCAGTGCTGGCTACATCACTGACTCCAATTCTTATCATTTTAATTGTTCGAGACCAAGGAGAGATTTTGTGGGAAACAGACTTGAAAGGCTTTGATGCTTCCACGGATCTGCTCTGAGCATACTCTGAAATGCATCTCTTCTGTTTTTCCATATTTCCAAATTATTTTCATCTAAATTAGCACAGGTTTATACACAGACATCTGAAACATTGAATGCAGTTAGTGGCTTGATCAAATGTGCGTGACATTCAAACAGACAGACAGTGCTGCAAACCTGAAATGGCTGGCAAGGTGAATGCATAATTGCTTTGAGTTACACGAGACAGTGAATTTAGTCTCTGAGGAGCATTGCACAGCTTCTGGAGCTAGAATGCATCACCCTGAAAGAGACCAAGACCATTCACTCCTTTTCTAAAACAGTATTTAAAAGATAAAGATTGACATCACTGTGTAGCTGCGAGTTATTGCTTAATAAAGCTGCATGATGCTGATTAGTCATGCTATACAGTGCACTATCAGTCAAATTAATCACACATACAAGACAGCTCATTTGGCCCTAAACACACTCTTCAGAATGAGTGCTGACTCTTGCTGACTGTTATTAAGTAGCCACCTGCTGCACATTTATCCCATTATATTTGCTATATTGCTGCCATAACCCGAACTCTGCTTAAAGGTAGAGTTCAGTTCCAGATAATGCTTTTTAAAAATAACCTACCATGTAAACAAATGCAATCCATTATGGCCAGAGGTAATTACAGCATTGAATCACTTTCTTACAACACTTGAATTTAAAAAAAAAAAAAAAAATCAGATTGATTCAAGAGAGATGTTGAACTTGTGTTTAAATGAAGGTGTGTCCTTAATCATAAGGGGTGCAATTACAAAGATAAGATTAAGGAGGTGCCAACTTTCTTCTGTTTTTATGTATGTTTTCTGAGCAACTTCGTAACAAAGATGCTCTCTGTGAAGAACAGGCATGTCCCAGACAGAAATCTTTCTCTCTCTGTCTCTCTTTGTGGGACTGGTCTTTTTAGTGATGTTTCCTTTATTTACCAAGCAGAAACAACTTTTTTTTTTTAAAAAAACCCGATGTTACATTTTGTTACCACTGGGGTGTGCCACTTAAAAGGATTAAGGTTTCTGCACAGTAATTTGTTCTCCCACAGCTTTCTGCTGGACCAGCACCCTTTCCGTTCTTCTGGCACTCTTCATGTGTGAAAATCAAACTACTTGGTGGAGTGCTCAGATCACTCTCTTCTGAGGAGTCAAGGGAAAAGGAAGAGGTGCTGTTTCTTGGCCAGTGCTATACAAATATGGCAAAGGCCAAAGGAAACAGTTGTGTCCCTAGCAGCAGGATTCATGACAGGTGAAGTTTGACATTTGGTTAGCTTTTAGCTAAGCAGAAAGGCTCTTTGCCTTGTCAGCAGGCAGCCTGCAACATTTGCAGAGGCAAATGTTGCACACCTATCTTACAAGGACAATTTCCCTAAGAATGTGCCTCTCTCTTTCTCCACTGGTGATGTTACCTTAGCACAAGATTATATGGGATACCTAAAATTTAGGAAAGGAGATGTGAGTTTAACTCCACAGCCAGTGCACTTTCCAACCCGTCAGAAAGGGTTCAGCTTGGTGAAGAGAAGGTTCAGGGAGCACTTAAGAGCAGCCTTGCAGTACTTAGGAGGGAGATTACCAAGAAGAGGAAGAGTATTAAGGAGAGGGAGATAGGTTTAGTAAGGACCTACATGGTGGGATGATATGCACCTTCTCACAGATGGAGTAAAACAGAGTTGTGTCTGGATATAAAGAAAAAATGTTTCCCCTAAGGACAGCTATGCAGTATCAGAGAACTACACAATCTCTGAATCTGGAGATTTTGATGGCAAGACAGGGCAAAGCCTTAAACTGCCTGGCCTGCACTCAGAGCTGTCTCTGATTAAACTATAAATAAGATTTGTTTTTAAAAATACTTGATTTAATAAAAATAAATTCATATTTATGTTAAAAAATAAAAATTAAATGCTGTACGTGGAAAGCTGAACAATGCATTAATAACAGCCAGAGAAATATCAGAGGCAAATCCTTGAGCCTGATGCAAACAGGTGCTGAAAAAGAATCTAAATAAGAACTCAGTTAAATTTTGTACAATTTGAGAAATATTCAGTCAATGCCCTATGTTCTTCAGAGTTCCATTTTGGAGCACTCTTGGCTTTTGCCTTGGGGAATGATACAGCGCAAAGTTTGTGCACAGGATTCCCACTGGCTATTAGAGGAGAAGAACCATGTGCTGAGGAGAGCCAAGTCAGTGTTTGATAGTGATTTCCCAACACATTGCTAGCATGTTTCTTATTGCAAGTAAGTTGCACAAAAATGAAAAAAAAATGCCTATAAATAAAACAACTCAGTATCCAAGAGCAATATTACATTCTATGCCCAATGATACTGATGTTTCTGACTGATTAAGTCTTGTACTGAAGATGCTACTTTCCTTATTAAGCCACACATTTCTCTCAATACATCTGAGATAATAGAAGAAAGTATGATCGTGCTATGTCTTGCAGCACAGGTTTATTCTTCTACCTTTCCTATTTAAAAATCAAGCGACTCTCTGTTAGCTTTGTATCTGGTTGAAAATTGAAACTGTATTTTCCTAAAGCTTTAGATAAGAAAGTTTGACCCCTTTTAGCCTACAAATATGGGAAATACCCATGACAAAAATGATTGCTGGAGCATTGTTTGTTATTTACCGTAATATTAATCTCAGAATAAATGACAAGACTGTGGCTCATGATTTTTACAAGACAAAACTATTATTAATAAATTTGATCAGACAAATGAGGAAGTGCTTTGTCTATTGAGGGTCACTAAATTACATCAATTTCTTGGGCAAATAAATAACAAAGGCTGTTAGAGCAGTTAATGAGCAAGAATACAAGACATTGATATTAATCTTCTGTATTGCTTTGAGAGAATGTAATTGCTTATGCACGGATCTTAAAAGCCATGTGCTTATGTGTTTTTAAACATCTAACTGTGCTATGTGGCCCCTGAGCTTTTCCTACTCTTCGGAAAGTTACAATTACATTACTTCTCTACCTCACAGGTACTTATCAGAATACTCAACACATGAAGTAGTTGAGGTAAGAGTCTGAGAAGGGGAACAACACCCTAATGCACTTTTAAAACTATGCTAGTCACTTCCTCTCACTAATTTGGATTAAAATTATGCAAACACCTCCCCCCCCACACACACCTTCATCAGCCCCACCTTAAATGATACTCTTTGCCACCACACTCACTAATGTTACACGTGCAGAAACAGATATAGTCTCCTTTTTTTCTGTCGGATTCAGATCCTGAGAAAACAAGGGAGTTTTATCATTAAAGTTTCTACCTTCAGCCTTCCTGGAAGTTTCCATTACTCAGTACCATCTTGCAAGTGTTGCTGACACAACACCCTCAAGTGGGTGAGGCCCTTTGAGCCCCAAAAACTGCTCTGACAGTGCCCAACATAAAAAAAGATCTTGACTTTACCACCTTTCCCTTTCAGTCTGGATGAGCTTGTTGCCATGATTAACACTTCAGAGGAAATGAGCCCTCACTTGTGAAAATAATAAAAACTCAGCCAGGGTATTACACGTCCTACAGACTTTAAAACATTTTCATCCAGTGGAATAAAAGAGGTGACTTAACCTCTGTTTAGTAATTATTTGGCTCTCTTCTGAAGGCTTTGTGCTCTTTGCAACATATTGGAAATTCCTACTCTGAGCTTTAACTACAGCAGCTCCTGTGGTACCATGACCCTGTGTTTTCAGGTCAGGTCAGTGACTGAAGCTAATTGCAAGCCTCTTACATGGGAGGGATCATATTGACTTGTTGATGTTCCATTTTCCTATTTTGAAATCAAAAGACCTCTGCAACCCATGGAATGCATAGGCAAGCTACAGAAGTACGATGTGCAACAGATATGTCATCAGAAGTCCTGGACACACTGATGGCATAGCACCAGCTTCATGTTCTTAGCTCAACTGTAAAACAATTGCAGTTCAAATGCAAAACCAGCATGTTCTAGATGCCTATAAAGGCTTGTATGCATGCTTTATAGCTTCATATAAGCTTTGGATGCACTTCTGGAGGTCATTTAATCCAGTCTCTTGCTTGGCGCAGGACTACCATTAGTAAAGGCTTAATGCAGTTACGACTTTGTTCTAGCTGGGTCTTAAAAAGCACAAGGTGCTGACTGTATTTGCATGCATCCAGTTTTGATCTGTTGTTATTCTGAGGTAAAATGCTGTATAAGAATGCCTTCATTTGCATTGTCTAGTCAAGGATCAAACCCAGAAGTGAATACAATTATTTATGCATAGATTTTCTAAGCCATTTTCTCACTCCTCTTACCAGAGGACAGTTTACCTAGACAGGGGTGGAGGTTTTGTAGTTAGGAGTAATTATGGTAGAAGTGATATGTCACGAGAGCTTATCAAGTAGGGCCTGCCACATGCTCCTCTAGGCATAATAAAACTTGATAGCATTTTTGTAGTCAAGGTCTGTACAAGAGGCACAGCTGTTCCCAGGTAAGTTGCACATGCCAGCTCTTGCTCTGTGGTAAATACTGATAAAGATTCCTTTTCCCACTAGTGAACACTCTAAATCTACAGCTATCACATCCCCAAAGCTGTATTATTCACTACTAAGTGGGCTGGAAACAGTTTACCATTCAAGCAGCCCACTAGGATCTGCACATTTCCCAGCTGATGGGAATGTGCACTTTTGGATGAATGGTGCTGGCTTCTAATGCGTTATGGTGGAGGGGGCTGAATTACCCAACTGTGTGTTCCTCTGTGAAGGAAAAAATGTCATTTACAATGTAGGTGTGTCACGTGTAGAAATTTCAGTAGGTTTCTTCAAAGTCCACTTTTTGCCTTGCTGAATGTTTCTCTTGTTCCTAATAACTTTAATCTTCCTTCACAAATTCCACAAAAGTTGATCAGGAGAGTTTTATTCCAGTCTTGGAGAAGCATATTTCTTAACACGTTACCTTCTATATAAAAAAGAAATTTTATCTTAAAGATGCCATGGGAAAATGATACACTCACAACAGTGGATCCTTTTATCTATGGAGAGCAGATAAACCCATCTGTATTGCCTTCCCACCCACTGCCATTTGACTGTGAGCTACAAAGGCGACTCCTCACATGGACTCTCTATACCTGAAGCCTGCGGCTCACTGCAGATTTTCTTAATCAATGCCAAATATAGTCAGGATTTTTTCATCATCTCATTCCTGATATAAAGTGGAAGCAGAATTAAGTGTTAGCTTAGAGACAAAAGAAGAGGTGCTGTCATAGAATGCTTTAGGGTGGAAGAGACCTTTGAAAGTCGTCTTGTCCAACCATTCTGCGGTAAGCAGGGACATCTCCAACCAGATCAGGTTCCTCAGAGCCCCTTCAAGCATGGGTATATGTATCAATATATCTCTCTGTATATCCATATACCTGTATCTATGTATCTCAGATATCAAGACCTTTCTCCGCAACTGGCCTGTGCTTGATTTATACCACTAAATTTAGTGTGCAAGGCTAGAAATAGTTTCTAGCCCTTTGACTCAGATTAGCAAGTAGGTGTTCTTGGTTTTTGTTTTTGGGTTCTTTTTCCCCCACTTTTCAAATGGCTATACCCAGGAACAGGAGTTTCTGGTCTCATTTCTTATTAGAAGGAGTTGTAATGCTCACGCTGTTTTCTATGACACTCCTTCCTCTGTGCATTATTCACCTGGTGCCTCGAATTCAAACAAATACTCAGTTTTAGTTGTTCTGTGTAAGTTTGAAAATGAGGAATTTGTTGGCATGGAAATGAGGTTTACCTTCTTGACAAAAATGCTTCTAAGCCTCAGAAATTAATCCTTCATATTGTTTCATTATTATTGTATTTTAAAGCACAGGCAGCTAAAACTTCAATGAGACTGCAGTTTCAATCAGATCTCTGCCTCCAAGCAATATAAATATTATTAAATTTCCACTTATTTTCTACAAGCACAAAGCATTCCCTGTGATCACAACCAAAGTAAAGCTATCCAGGTTTATCCAGTCTTTTAAAGTTTGCATTTATGGTAATATCAGAGACTCACTCTTTATTTTAAAAAAAGCAACTATGTCAAAAAGAGAACATTTCGTCTCTCTAGAGTTGCACTTTAGCTGAACTCATTCAAACTGGGAGTTGTCCTTTTAAAAAGCTATTTGAGTTTAGCTCGTTTCTCTTCTGGCCATACAAGTTGCCAAACATTTTTGTTTTTCACTCAAATTTTTCAAACTTGTTCTCCTGCTCTGCAAACTGAATTCAGTTTCCATATCAGCAACTGAAGCAATCAGTGCCTGGTTATGTGTGTGCAGCTATAGCATCCAAGGAAGAAGAGGAGAGCAGGTTCTTTCTGGTCCATGTTCCACATTCAGCTGATTCTGTGGAGATGCTGCATGAGAGTTTGCTGTGAAGCAACTTGTGTTTTGGGGATATATATCAGTGTTGAAGTCCATGCGTGATAGAAAACATGGAGCTGTCTGTGGAAACACACTGGAAACTTGCTAAACAGAAGACACTGCTTCCATCATGTCCTTCCTCACTGCACTGTCATACAGGATTCACTCAGATGGGAAGGGAAAGGCAAAAAGCCTACATGAGTGCTGGGCTGGGAACTCCTGGTAGAAATCTGGCAAGTGAGGGTATAGCTGTGTGTGCACACAGGATGAATCATCAGCTCTGCAGGTGGAGATGGCTGCACACAAACCAGCAGTGAGCAGGGCTGGGTGTAGCCCCTGGATGCTGGACACAGCTTCTGGGCCATGGCTCTTGCCCTTGAGGGGCCCGTGGGAAAGCAGCTGTGCCTGGGCTGGTGCCAGTGCTGAAGGATCACACTGAGATAAACTATCCCCAAATCCTGCACAGGCATTTTCAGGCTCCTGTTTTCTCTTGACTGCAAACTGGCCTGGAAATGGGGAGCAGCTTGCCTGCTGCTGGACAGCCTTCAGGGTCCAGAGCAACAGCTGCCATTGCACAAGTTTAAGCAGTAGCCAGTGGAGCATTTAGAAACCTCTCCCACTTGCTCCAGTAAATACTGTTTTTATTTTAGCTATCTTCCAGAAAGATTGCAGGCCCCAGTGTCTGCCCTTGAATGAGCTCACACCATGGTGACCTGACTGCTGATAGTGGCAGCTGTGTTGTGCTGGTGGATGTCTAGGGCTCCAGGGCTCTTAGATATCTGCTCTGACTCCTGTGGCCTGAGTGCTGGAGAGGCTGACACTGTGAGGCAATGGTTTCTTCTTGGAGTTGTGCTCTGAATTATAGACTCATAGAACTATTTTGTTTGGAAAAGAACTTTAAGATCATTGAATTGGATCATTCTCTAATTCTACCAAGTCTATTGCTATACCAGCACCACATCTCTGCCTCTTGCAGTTTCCCTCAGAAGCCTGAGGAAGTGACTGAGGACTATTCCAGTGAAAAATTTCTTTTCATGTTCTACCTCGACCTCTCCTGGTGCAATTTGGGGCCACTTCATCTTGTTCTATCCCTTGTTACTAGGGAGAAGAGACCAACATTCACCACCTTTCAGGGAGTCACAGAATCTGTATGTTCATTTGAGAAAACTATTTCCTAAAGAAATTTAACCAAAACAAAAATGAAAACCACACCTAACAGTCAAAAGTAGTTATTTTTTTAATTATTATTTTTTCTCCACTAAAAAAAACCCCAAAACCCGAAAAAACAAAAACCAAACCCAAACCAAAACCCAACACCCCCCTCCCCTCCACCAGCCAAACAAACCAAAAAAGGAAGCTTTCAAGGCTTCTGTTGTTTTCCAGTTTAGCACCTGGACTATTCAGTCTTTCAATTTAATCTTTTGGTCATCTATTATGCAAGAAGAAAATCTACCTTGATCAAGATCATGCTTCTATGCAGTTAGTCCTCTGCAACCATGTGTTAAGTCTCCGATCATGAAAGAGGTGACTGGTCAGACACTTCTAGGCACTCCAAAACAAATTGAAAGCTGTTTGGTGCCTATTGAAATCTGTTACAGTTTTAGGCAGATTTCCTTGTAAACTGAGCTGATTTGAGGTTTTTTGGGGGGTATTTTAAATGCATCTCTTGCTATGACACTGAGTATCAAGATAGAAAATGAAAACAATGTCTCCTTAAAGCAAGGGCATAGGCACATGCAGTGGCTTTAAAACTAAACATTTAATTTGTGATAATTTTGAGGATAGGGTCAGGAACTTGCAGTGAGCAACAATTAATTATTCAAATGCATTCAAAATGTGTGGTAAATTTTAAGGAAGATTGCTGGCTTGGGACTTTATACTGCTTTGCACTGCTGGAGTGTTGAGATGCTCCTGATGTAAACTTTGCCCAGGAGATCGATTAGCCTATTTTACCTTTTTGTTTACTTAATTTTTACAAGGCTGAAAAGTATACTGAGAAGTTTCACAGATGGGAAAATGCTTTTGGTCCTTTTGTAGTGGTTTAGCAGTTACCTGCCCCCCCACCTTTTATAAACCCCGACTAGGACTCAAAAACACTGGAAGTTAATAAATGAAGCTTTATATTTACAGCAATGCACAATATACAAGCAATTATTTACAAGGTATAACAGATATTTACAGATATATACAGTAAAAAGGTAATACAGAAACACCACACCCCTCCCAGAGACCAAAATCTCCAAGAGAGGAGTAACCAAACACCCCCTACCGCCTTTCCCCCCCTTCCCCAGTCTTATCTCACCACCTACTGATGCAGCAGATAAGCTGAAGTAGATTGGCCAGGGAGATTAATGGTAGGAGAAAAGTTAGTAGTTTTACTCTGAATTAGCTACCAAGACAAAGGGAAAGGAGACCATGCAAGAGAAGCAGACACAGCGCTGAACAGTCAGAAGCCGTCTGCTATCTGTTGTTTTCAGAACAGTTCTTAAAAACAACTTTTTTTTTTTTTCTCTCAGTAAAACTCGGTGAAGTGACACACTGTGTTTACCCCTCTCAGCCAATAGTCTAATTTCTCACTCAAATCCTCCAATTAGCTGAAAACAACACACCTTTTCATACTGAGGTTCATACAAAATGCTCTGCCAATGAAAAATACAATGTTTGGAGTAAAGAATGAGTAAGCATCCCACAAGTAGATTGTGTCCAGCTCTTGCAAGGTGCAGGAAAGCAGGAACTTTCTGGGCCCTTTTTCTCCAATTTCTCTAAGGAAACTGACAGTGAATAGGATAATCAAGCACAAGCATCCTGAGCTGAAGTACCTTAAAGAGAAAAGCACACAAATAAACCTGAGTTTCACCAAAACAAACAAATAAACCTGAATTTCAGCAACAAACAGGTCTTTCTTTAACAGGGCAGTACTCACAGTGAGGAAACAGGAGGAATGGAATAAGAACTGCTGCATGCTATAAGCATAGGCAAAAGATGTGAATGAGGAAATATGAACAGTTGTAAAAATTGGCTCTGTACCTGAAACAATGAGTTAGAAGTGCCATGAATTAGCTCTAGGGCCAAAAAAGGATCCAGCTAAATGGGATAGAGTGCTAGAAGTGGTAAGGAAGAACTGGTTTCCTTTCTCCTTTTTGGCCAAAAGGAGAGATTCAAGCATTCTTCTCAGGATTTTTTTTTTTTTTCAAGGTATCAGGGGCTTGGATCGTAATTTTAACACTTTGAATTAAAGGAAACAAAAGGCAAGATTCAGTTCCCAACTGGGGCATTGAACTTAGGTGTTTCTCTTTGGTGTCCACATATGCTTTAGGGGCCTCTCTCAATCCCATCCCAAGTGCCTGGTGGTTACCATGTGGGACTCACTGAGATCTTGTGTCATGCTGGAGGCAGGACAGGGCCAGTTAGCTATCCAATGTGCAACAATCCAAGGCACCTAGGTATGTTTAGGGAGCTGAAATGACCCTTAAGTTAACCCAGTCAGTAGATCCTGGTGGTCGTGGCCAACCTAAAACAGACATTTATTCACTGGTCAGCAAAGCAGCACTGCAGGCTCTACCAACTATATCAGGTAGACATTTGCTGCACGTGAAGGGATTTATACATTGAGAGGTTGTATAGGTACCCATTACATATTTAGGTGTCTCAATCTCATGCCAAAATGTTTTCAGTCAAGTGAAAAATTGCGATGATGCAGTTAAAAACCCAAAAATCTTATTTTTTTCCTTGAATAAAATTGGTTACACCTCATGTTAATATTAATAAATGAGCTTTTGAAGGCAACCCAGATGTTAATTTTAGGTGGAAAAATGGTTGATTTTTACTCTCACTGAGAGAATGGTTTTATCTTTTTTCAACCCTTTATTTCAGTAGTTTAATTTTAGATGAAGCATTTTGTTTCTCAGCCCTTTCATTCATGTCTAGATGAACTGGAGACACAGCTCTGAGGCATTGGCATGCTACCTGAGACAGCTTATTTCCAAAACAGCCTTTCTGATGAGTGGCTTGCACATGCATGGAGAATTTATGTGTTGTGTTGGTTTGAGCTAATTGGAGAATTTGAGTGAGAAATTAGACTATTGGCTGAGAGAGAGAGTTAAACAACACAGTGTCACTTCACCAAGTTTCACTGAGACAGAGGAAAAAAAAAATTGTTTTGAGAAGTGTTCTCAAAACATCTAGATAGCCAGTCTGCTTGCAGAGGGCCAGTCTGGCTTGGATCCTTGTTGGCTCCGGCAGCTTTTTCCTTTGTCTCTTGGTCTTGCTGGCTAGATTCAGAGTAAAATCACTAAAACGACTAACTTCTTCTCCTATCATTAATCTCTCTGATCTTCAGCTTATCTGCAGCATCAAGAGGTGGTGAGATAAAGCTGAGAAAGGGGGGAAAGGTGGTAGGGGGGTTTGGTTACCCTCTTCTGCGGATTTTGGTCTCCAGGAGGGGTGTGGTGTGTTTATTACCTTTTTTACTGTATATTTCTGTAAATATCTGTTATATCTTATAAATATTTGCTTGTATATTTGCATTGCTGTAAATACAAAGCTTCATTTATTAACTTCCAGTGTGTTTTTTCCTGAGTTTTAGCCGGGGTTTAAAAAGGTGGGGGGGCAGGTCACTGCTAAACCACTACATGTGTGTACTTGCGAAAAGTGTTACAACTGATGTACAAACTGACAGGTTGGAGAATTGGGTGTCTTTCAGTAGGAAGGTCAATGAGACCCTCATGCACGTTCTTGTGGACAAAGTAACTTTCATTAAAAAAAAAAAAACAACAGCTCAAGAGAGCCGATTTTTTGCAAAGAGGAAAGTTAGGGTGTGCTGCTTTGGCCATGTGTTTGTGGAGTGCTCACTGTGGATGCAAAAAAAAAAAAATCTGTTATCAAAGTATAATTTATTTCTTCTGTAATCACTTTCCTCGAGTACTAATATGTACTGAGGTGGCTGACGAAAAGAATGCACACTCAGTTTCATTTTCCATGCATGCACACAAGCAAATCTGTCTAGTTTGGTTGTAACATAACTGGAGCACCATTAAGTCCTCTGAAAAATACCAATCATTTTATTTGCAAGTGTCTTGAGTTTAAGATTAAAAATAAAAGAAAAATACTGTTGGAAGAATTTCTAGTTTGTTGGCTGACTTTATCAGGAAGAACAAGGAAATAACTTCCCTGTGATTAATTCACTCAGTGTTTTTGAGGAAATATGGCATGAAAAAACTAAAAACCATGGAGTGAGCCAGACATGAGACTCACTGAAGGGGGGTGTCTTATGCTATTCCAGTAGTAAGCACTGGGCTTGATTTCATTAGTTATAAGGCTCTGAAAATCTGCTGTTTGGCAGACCCAAGAGGCATTGGCAGTGCTGCATGGCATTGCTGGACAGGGAGATCTCCAGCCTGAGTGCATAATATCAATAGGTGGTGCCTGCTGCACAGTATATGGGTCATGTGTCTTTGATTTAGTATCACAAAGTGATGTCTAAATTTTTCTTTGTTTAAAAGATATGTTTAGACCCACTACTTGAGCTCTGGCACTTCCAAAGGCCCAATTAATATGGCCCAAAGGCCAAAGCCTCCATCAGAATAAGGGCCTGATGCCTGCGGAGTCAGGGTAGCACTCTGACTAGGATTTCCTCTTCTTTTTTTCCTACCCCATTAGTAAGCTTCCTCTTATCCTCCTGTTGCAGATTCCTTCTCCCATCTCTTCACCCAATTTTGGGGTGAATTAAACTTCTGGCTTTAGAAGGTACTCAAAGTGCAGCTCCTGAACAACTGCATGTCTGACCTGTATATTGACCAGCATGTCTGGAAAATATCCTTTTGAGTCATTGTAGCTGTTGGAATGATGGAATTAAAACTGTGTGCAGCTGGAACAGTAGTAAGTTTGCAACAATAATAAGGTTTTCTGTAGCCTGCTCTGGAACTAACTGTGCACAGAATCACAGAGTCATGAACATATATGGTGGAAGAGACCTCAAAGATTATCCAGTCCAACCCCTGACCTGTGTGTTTGCCTGTACTGTGGCAACGTGGTGCCTATAATTCTGCCAGCTTCATGAACTGCATGATCTTTGAGGTCACTCCCAACCTAAACCATTCTATGATTCTATGATTTTATTCTATGAAGACGTACCTTTAATTTCAATGATGTCTCTGTAGAAGAAATGAAATTGCAATTTCTGTCTTGGATTAAGTTAGCCTTTGGCTTAAGGAGTGGCGTTTGTTTCTAGACCCACTCTGTGTTCTCTGTCTTTGTATCTCCAGAATGAAGGCTTAGGGCAAATCCTACCACTTACTCCTAGTGATACTTTGGTGAAAGGGAAGCATTCTGAACTCTGAAAAAACCATAATTTAAAAGGCACTGCAAACAATACACTGAAATGACAACTGGAAGAAGTATATTGTAGCAAGTGATATTAGACTGAGTTGTCTAGAGTCAAGCACAAATTGAAGCACCCAGTAGAAAAGAGTCTGTCCCACAAAACAGTTGGATACAGATGCCCGGAGTCCAGCAGGTACCATGAGAGGAGAACGTAGGATGATGGAAGAGCACTGCATTGGACTTCGAGGTAAAAAGCAGCATGATGCTTCCCTTGCACTGTATCTGGCATTCAAGCTCTTTGCCAGGAAGAAGTTATGCTAAATTTACTTTCTCTTTCCTACCAAAATATTGTAGTTTTCAATGCCTTTAGGTTTTGATTTTTAAAAAATCCTCAAGAACTGCCTGTATTCTCTGGCTTGTCTTCTGCATAAGCTGAAAAAATGAACAGGGAAAGATAGAAAAGATAAACAGAAGAGAACACAGATCCCAAAAAGAAAAGAGAATGTCACTTCCCAAGACATTTTGCTCACACTGATACATTTGGATGTCACTTTTTTTGGTTGGTTGTTTCTTGAAGAACCACATGGTTTTGAGAACCTGGTGACTAAAGATTTTAGTCTTGCATTGTGGCCATATTTATGGTGTCAATATTATGACATAGGAGCTGCTTTCAATACATCTTTAATATTTGCTTGGCATAAAACTAAGATTGTTTGGCCTATTGCAACCACACTAAAAAACAGGTCAGCAAAGAAGATACTGGGGAGGTGATTTTTCCTGGGATGTAAATTCACTTTACTCAAAACTAGCTGTGGAAAGGCCTCATTTCAGCCGTGTGATTCAGATATGCTTGCAGACACATTTTCAATTCTTAAAGCAACGAGATAATGAGGCTTAAACTGGATTTATTGTTGCCCAATAGTCAGCATTTCACAACATGAATTAAAATTACCCAAGGCTCCCACCATGTGCTCTCCTTTGCACACACCTCCCAGGTGAGAGGCAGGTGGTGGAAATGATTTGAAAGTACAGCATGATTGCATCAGACAGGTAGGAGGCTGCTGGAGATGAGCCTCAGCCCTGAGTCAGCAGAGTGTGGCGTGGTACCTTCCATGCTGGAAGTGGTGCAGAGCCTCCTTGCCTCAGCAGGAGCTTTGGGAAGTGTTTTGGCTGAGAGAGCTCTCTCGGTAACTGCTCCCTCTATGGTCGTTTCCACATTTCCACAAAAATAGGCATCTGTTTCCCTTTTGGGGAATCTTCCCTGGGATGCTTTCAGTGACAGGCATGTGCTTTTGTCCAGCATTTACAAGGATCACGCAAAATGGATACAGGAATACAAAAAAAAGGGATGTGTGTATGTCCTTGATCCATCCAAACGTGCATCAAGGCACCTCATGTGCAAAATCTATGTTCTGGAAAGACTGAAGACCTTAGAAACTAGCTGTTGGAGACCATAGAAATGCTATATTCACCACTGTGGACTGTTGTATGACTTAGATTTTGAATTTTGCAAAGCAGTTTTATCTGAGTTACTTAGCACATCTGCTTGGTGGATTATAAGATAAGCAGGAAAGGGAAAAGCAGACATAATTTTTCCTCATAAGACTACAAGGAATCAAACCCAACTATTCATGTGGTAGTGTGAACAAACCTGAAATCCTCATCTCCCTGCCCTTTACTGCTCTGAATGTGAGTATCCACATCAGCATGGTTTATACTTCCACGGCAGGAGTCTCCAACCAACAAGCCTGGTACAGTATTTGCTGATGGAAAGAAGGCAGCTGCTGTATGCTTATTGCTCCAAGGGGAGTATAATCTATGAAGGAAGAATGTGCCTCATGCGATCTCAGCATTTCAAAAGACATCAAAGTAAAGAATTCTGCATGCCACCTTCTTAGAAAAGAACTTTATATATATTAAAAAATACATTTTTCATTGTCTTCTTCTACCTCACAGGACAGGGATTTTTACTATGACTTATATACAACTACTGTGCATGAAAAATCAAACCTTTTAAAAATTTAATTTTTTCAGAAAGATGATCAGCTGTTCAGACTCGTAGTGAGTTATTGAACACCTCCTTCTTTTGTTTAGCCTTTCACTGATTTCACTAAATGTGCTGCAATAGCCCAGGCCTCTCACTATATGAGAATCTGATCTGCAGGTGCTATGTGGAGTTCTCAAACCTCTTACAGATTAGGTTGAGAGTCAGCTCTTGGTTATTTTCTTCACATTCTAACTTCTGACATTTAGTAATTTCTGTTCTCTTTCCTAGAGATTTTATTATCTTCAGTTGAGGCTTGTGAGGATTAATAATAGCAAAGTGCAAGGTCCTGCACCTAGACTGGGGCAATCCTCAATATCAGTCCAGGCAGAGGGGTGATTGAGAGCAGCCCTGCAGAAAAGGACTTGGGGGTACAGGTAGATGAGAAGCTGGACAAGAGCTAGTAATGGACACTTGCAGCCCAGGTGGCAAATAGCATCCTTGGCTTCATCAAAAGAAGAGTGGCCAGCAGATAGAGAGAGGTGATTCTGCTTCTCTGCCCTTCTCTGGTCTGGTGAGACCTCGCATGGAGTTCAGTGTCCAGCTCTGGGGACCCCAACACAAGAAGGACAGAGACCTGCTTGAGCAGGTCCAAAGGAGGGCCACAAAGATGATTGGAGGACTGAAGCACACCTCCTATGAAGTCGGGCTAAAAGAATTGGGGCTGTTCGGCCTGGAAAAGGGAAGACTCTGGAGATAACATATAATTGTATTTCAATATCTGAAGGGGACCTACAGGAAGGCTGGGGAGGGACTCTTTAGAAGAACTTGTAGAGACAGGATGAGAGGGAATGGTTTGAAACCAGAGCGGGGTAGATTTAGGCTGGACATTAGGAGGAATTATTCACAAGGTAAAATACTGGAATAAGTTGTGGGGATGTGGGTTGTGGGCCACATCCCTGGAGACATTCAAGATCAGACTTGATGTGGAGCTAGGCAGCCTGATCCAATTGGAGGTGACCCTGCTCACTGAAGAGGGTTTAGACAAGATGGACTTTTGGGGGTCTCTTTCAACCTGATGCAGTCTGTGTATGTGAGTAAAAAAGGATCCTGGGTTGTGAATGGAGGAGTCATAGAATCATAAAATCATGGAATCATAGAATGGTCCAGGCTGGAAGAGACCTCAAAGGTCATCCAGTTCCAACTCCCTGCCATAGGCAGGGACACCTCCCACTAGATCAGGTTGCTCAAGACCTCATCCAGCCTGGCCTTGAACACATCCAGGGAGGGAGCAGCCACAACCTCCCTGGGCAACTGTGCTGGTTTGAGCTAATTGGAGAATTTGAGTGAGAAATTAGACTATTGCCTGAGAGAGAGAGAGTTAAACATACCGTGTCACTTCACCCAGTTTCACTGAGACAGAGAAAAGAAGGTTGTTTTGGGAAATGTTCCCAAAACATCCAGATAAGCCAGAGTGCTTGCAGAGTGAGTCTGCTCTGGGTCTGTGCTGGCTTCGGCAGCTTCTTTCCTTTGTCTCTCTGCCTTTGAACTAATTCAGAGTTTAAATCACTAAAATGACTAATTTTTTTTCTCCTATCATTAACCTCCCTGATCTTCAGCTTATCTGCAGCATCATCAAGTGGTGAGATAAAGCTGGGGGAAGGGGGGAAAGGTGGTAGGGGGGTTTGGATACCCTCTCTTGGGGATTTTGGTCTCCAGGAGGGGTGTGGTGTCTGTATTCCTTTTTTACTGTATATTTCTGTAAATATCTGTTATATCTTGTAAATATTTGCTTGTATATTTGCATTGCTGTAAATATAAAGCTTCATTTATTAACTTCCAGTGTGTTTTTCTGAGTTTTAGCCGGGGTTTCAAAAGGTGGGGACTGCAAACCCACTACAGCAACCTGTTCCAGTGCCTCGCCACCCTCACTGTAAAGAACTTCCTCCTAATATCCTGTTTAAATCTCCCCTCCACCAATTTGAACCCATTCTCCCTCATCCTGTCATTACAAGACCTTGTTAACAGTTCCTCCCCAGCCTTCCTGTAGGCCCCCTTCAGATACTGGAAGGCTACTATAAGGTCTTCTCAAAGCCTTCTCTTCTCCTGGCTGAAAAGCCCTGACTCCCTCAGCCTGTCCTCAGAGCAGAGGTGCTCCAGCCCTCTGATCATCTTTGTGGCCCTCCTCTGGACTCTCTCTAACAGTTCCATGTCCTTCCTGTGCTGGGGCCTCCAGAACTGCACACAGTGCTGCAGGTGGGGTCTGAGGAGAGCAGAGTAAAGGGGCAGAATCACCTCCCTTGCCCTGCTAGTCTAGCCACAGCGTCACCAACCTGCAGAATGCAGTCCCCAATAGTGGCATGGAAGATGCTTTGCAAACCAACAGAGAAACTGAGAAGGAACTGGATGGGCACAAAGCTGACTCTGTCTATACATTGCAGCACTGCCTGCATGAGGAGATGGCAACATGCTGAGCATTAAAGCCTTGAACAATACCTTAAAACCACAAAGCCTGCAACTCTTAATTTTCTTCATATTTCTCCCACATCAGTGGTAAATACATATTGAAACAAAGAAGCACCACTTAGACAAGAAATGTTAACACAAACATTATTTTTTAACTGCTTGATGGTTAGGACATGCTTTAAGTGGTTAGACCCACCCTGGTTTTACGGGCTTAGACTGCTTCCACACTCAGAGGCCTGCAAATTTTCCAGTGCTGGTTTGCATAGGTTTGTGTGGCATAATGTTAACCATTTCTAGAGTAAGTGCTGAAATTGTATCCAATTACTTCTAATGGATTCACTGTCTTTTAATTAAAGGCACATACAATGGAAACCACAATAATAGAATAGATGATAGACTAAGTGCCTAGCACCTAATCTTTATACAGCAGGTCACACAAGCACATAGTCATTCACTTCTACTCCTTGTATTACAATGTCCTGAAGACTTGAATTTATGCAAATACAACTCTTAAAAGACGTGAATATTTATTGTTTCTGATGACTTTTTGACTATCTCTGAGAATCTCTTGGAGAAGAGCCAGGAGAAGGATGTCATTTTCTGAGCGATGAATTCAGCTCATTTCCAGATGTCAGCCTATGATGGGACTTACTGTGGTTCCTGGCAATGGAAAGGTTGTAGCGAAGGTGGCCAGGAGGGCAATGGCATCCTGACCTGTACCAGGGACAGTGTGGCCAGCAGGACAAGGGATATATTCTTCCCCTCTACTCAGCACTGGTAAGGCCACATCTTGAGTACTGTGTCCAGTTCTGAGCCCCTCAATTCAGGAGAGATGTTGAGGTACTGGAATGTGGGCAGAGAAGGGCAATGAAGCTGGTGAGGGGCCTGGCGCACAGCCCTGTGGGGAGAGGCTGAGGGAGCTGGGGTTGTTTATCCTGGAGAAGAGGAGGCTCAGGTGTGATCTCATTGCTCTCTACTATTACTTGAAGGGAAGTTGTAACCAGGTGGGGGTTGGTCTCTTCTTCCATGCAATCAGCAACAGAATGAGGGGACACAGTCTCAAGTTGTGCCAGGGGAGGTATAGGCTGGATATTAGGAAGAAGTTCTTCACAGAGAGAGTGATCTGCCATTGGAATGGAGGTGGTGGAGTTGCTGTCCCTGGAGGTGTTCAAGAAAACACTGGATGGAGCACTTAGTACCACTGGATAGGGTTGGGTGATAGGTTGAACTGGATGATCTTGGAGGTCTCTTCCAACCTGACTAATTCTATGATTCTACAAGGCTGGCTGGTTCTGCTAGAACGGTCTGGCAACCAGGAGCAGTTCCCTCCTATCACTGTGGGAGCTCTGGGAGAGACAGCATGAAGAACTGGATCAGATTAACCAGCTTGTCAAGTCAGATGTGGTCGACTGGTTTGAGGTTTGACACCTCTGTGCTAAGTAAATCAGTATTATACCCATTTTGGGCAATACATAGTTGCTAAATGATCTTGGAAACACTAAATTCATGGCTACTGCTAGAAAAGCATTCTAGGTCTAATTCAGTTTGGATGTTATAGTTCAGCCCTAGTTATGAGCTAAATGTAGGCAACATACAAAGAAGAAAGTCTTGTCTTGGTAATATTTGCTGAGCTATTTTAATTTGCAGGTGATTGATTGAAAGTGCTTTTGCGATTGCTTCACATTTTGAAACCTTAACTGTAGCTCCACAGAGAGGGTTTAGTGGACAGAACTGGAACTAGACATTCTACAGATGTTACTTTCTTTTGCCCTGGATAGTTTTAGAGAAAAGTAAGTTTCTTCTCCTCTCATCTCTCTTCTTGCTTAGAAGTTTCACTTGAATGTGGCTTTTCCCACACATTAACAGGGCATGACCTGTGAATAGAAAGGGAAAGCTGCAATGCAAAATACTGAAGGTGGCTTGTTTCTCCAGAACTGAACTCTTATCTTAGTTCTGCACCCTATAGGCGTATCAAATACACTAATCTGCTTGGCTGTCTCAAGTATAAAACCCTCAAAATACCAAGTGCATATGTTCTTAGAGAATAATATACAAAGAAAAAGTTAAATCATTCTTCAAGTGGTTTTTTTTTTTTTTTTTTTTTTTTAAGACCAGTTCAGCATAATATGAAGTTTTAATTCAAGAAAACCATTTTGTCCGAATTACAGGGCTGTGTTAGTCAAGCTAAGCTTTTCTGTAATGCTCCTGTTAGTGAGCATGAGAAGACAAAGCAGACTGTCATTTCTAGTGCAGCATCTGATGCAAAGCAGTAGCTTTGGAGTTTCACTGGTCTGTGAAAGGTGGAGGCTAACAGATGGGTCGCCTTGATATCTGCAGTCTCTTCCAAAGTCAGGTTGGTTTGTGGATCAAGTGGAACCAAGACATAAACAAAGCAAAACTTTAAACATGGAAGCTAATACTAGTGAGTTAGAGGGGAGAGGGAAAGAGGCAACAAGTGAACGTGGGAGTGATTTCTCCCTAAATGTTTATGAAATCCAAGTCTAATCCTGGAATTCTAGGGTAAGAAATACTGAAAACAATATTTCTGGGTGAACTGATGTTTCCAGAGATTTTGGTAATGGTTTTTACAGGTGCCATTTAATTGCTCTGACTGGGAAAATAGCCATGAATTTGTCACTGATTTGAAATCCAGATGCAGAACTGTGACATTTTTTGCAGCTGGACTTCAGTGAGCATAGTGAACAGTTAGGGGGAAGTACAGAGCGTTCCTGAGGGAACATTTGGGGAGGGAGGAGTGTAGACTGTCTCCATTTTGGCAAGAGAGAGAAACTTTAAATATCTTACAATTAAATGTAGAATTGTTTATGGAGGAGATTTGCCATGTTCTGTTTTGTAAAGAAAGACAAAAAGTCTCAGGAAAGGAAAAGAATGTGAGAACACTTAGTATAATGTCACTAGTTGCCTAGATTGTTTTCAAAGCACTATAGCACATCCAGATGGAGATACCCTTTTGGACATCCTGCAGTAAGGACTACTCTTTCAGCCTCATCTGGTAAACAGAGCGGCACAGAACCAATGTAAAGAAAGACTAAAGGGTGACAGCCTGCATTCTCTGCCTGTTAACAGGATGGACCTTCCTTCTCAGTCCTCTTCTGTAATTCAGGATGCTTTTAATATATGTGAACAAAGGACCCTCGAGTAACAGAACATAGCAGAGATAACAAAGATAAAACAATCTTTATGGTAAAAAGAGCAATGCCTCAATGTATGATCCAGCTCTGCTTCACTGAGTGTGTGGAGCTGCTACAGATGTATACTGTCTATGATACCTCTGTGAGGTAATTTGGAGTCATTAGGCTGTAAGTTGTAAAGCAAAACCAAACATTTTTTTAAAATCAAGTTCTGTGGAGATAAAGTCTCCTTATCAAGTGAGCTCAGTTTGTGGTAGAAACATTAAAGAAGTTCATTTGCCTACATTTTCCCTGTCATAGGAAGGATGTAATCAGAGCAGCTACCATCTACTCTGGCATCCCTGTGGATGAGAGAGATCAATGTCTAAATGCTGACCAGGAAAAACTTTCTCTCCTCTAAGGCTATAAACAAAGTACAGGTCAGAAGTTAATAGTGCTTCTGCAAAATAGTTCCAACAATGTTACCTTGCCCCGTTATCTAACAAATCCTCACTCAACTGCACCAAAGACACATTTCTTGACCAACTGCCTCTGCGTGAGTCAAAGGGTGAATGGATATGTCTCTGAAAGGCTGACACCAAGGAGGGTGTCCCCACTGAAACACAGCTATGATTGTGACAGTAGATATCAGAACTACTTTGCAAAATGCTAATGAAATACAGCAGGGTTTTATCACAGAAAAAGAGATGAAGAGTCAGTATTATTGCTGTACTTCGTTAAGCAAAAAGAGTGTTCATTCCCAAGTTGAGCATTGTTATAGTTGATGAGAAATCTAATATTAGCTTCCCATAAAATAAGGGTTGCTTTACAGGAATGTTTTATTAGTGCAAAAAACATAGAAAATACTCTGTGAATTGAGGCCTACTATTGGTGAGAGCTGTCACAGGCCTTTGTGACTGATTTTATTAATCTGTCGATTATAAAAGTGCTAGACTCTTGCAATCACTTTGGAGCTCGTAGGCTGGGAATGAAAATGCTGCTATCAGTTGATAATTATATTTTATCCTATCTCTTGTGACCCTTGGCCTACTTATAGCCGGTATCAGATGACCTTTTCTGTTTTGTCTCATCAGCAGAGACTGGATATTTTAATAAACCTTTAATAAGCAGCTTCATGTCCCGGCTGTAATTCGGGAGGATGGATCAACGTGATGCTGAAGGTGGAAACCTGTTTCATCTAACTGCAGGCAAAGAAATTGCATCAGTGAGAGCTCAGGGAAATCACCGCAGCGCCCTCTGTGGGCAACAAGCGAGAATCACAGCCTCCCGAGGAAGCCGGTTGCGCGTCAGAACCTCTGGAGATTGCTGGGTTTCTCTCTTCACGATAGAGAGCACAACAAAGTAGATTACACCTAAACAGCTTCCACCAGGACTAACGAAATTAGGGCAAATTAATTCCACTAGGTAAAGACTAAAGGTAAACGGAGATCTAGCAGTACGTTGCTTCTGTATGGAGCGCTGAGCAGTGCCAGTTAAACAGCCTATCAGAACAACTCACGGATGAAAAGCAGCCTAAAATTGAGTTAAAAAAAACAAACAAACAAACAAAAACGTGACGCTGAGGAGAAGCCAAGAACTGGAAGCACACACAGGTCAGTTTTGGACAAGTCTTTGACAGGAAGGTAACTCATGTTGCTCTTTAGGAACCAGATTTTGGTCATAGAATTGTAGAATGGTAAAGGTTGGAAGAGACCTCTGCAGATCATCTAGACCAACCCACCTGCTACGGTAGGCTCACCTAGAGCAAAGTTTTGATGACACTTGAATGAAGGTGTGTGAGGCCTAGTATTTTTCTATGTATGTTTTGGGTATGTTATTTGTACCCGTGCAGCACTTTTCACCTGCCTGATAGAGGGATGGCCTAGCTTTCATTTTTGTTTTTCTTGGAAGAGATAACATGCTTCACGGTGGTCTTCAGGAGCTAAATGCTGATCAGTTCCTGCTACATTCTCCCCGTGCAGTCCTGGTCCTTGTGCCAGGACACCTCCCAAGCTTCTTGCCACTCTCTTGCTGCAAGTCAGGAGAATTTAATCTTCAATGATGTCCTCATTCTGAAGAGCATCATGTCTCTCCATGTTTCATGCTGCCACACCCACTGGGCTTTCACTGAGGTCTTCTCAAGGGGATTATCAATGCAGCACTCCTCCAGTGCTGCAATGGCCTAGTTGGAGAATAGGGGGAAATTGTTAAGATTACATCATGGCTCCAAGCTATCTGAATCCCACAAATCTGGAAAGCAAATGTGGAACTCAGGAAAACCTTCACATTGGCCGTTGTTAAGTGAAAGCCTGGGAGAAAAAAGAGCAAATACAATGCATGTTTTTCTAAATATTGTTGATCTGCTCAGAAAAATGTTCTTAAAATGCTCTTGTGGAAGAATAGTGACCGTAGTAGATGCATGTTTGTTGGGACACTTTCATTAGCATGAGGAATTATCCATTTCCTGGTGATTTCCTCTTAATAGTATGTATTAAATCTTCCCCAGAATGTTTGCCCTGTTGACATCTGATCTGTTCATTGAGGAGAAACAACTTAAATTTCATGTTTGCAGGGTGTGTAAGAAGGCTTGCATCAATGAATCTCTGAGAAAGAAATATCCCAGTCTGCTTGCAGAAGTGTCAGCTGAATGGAATATTTTGGGGGCCTTTGGCAACAACTTGCTGAAGGCACTACTTGTTCTGGACAAAAACAGGCTCACCATGGTGGCCAGAATATGTTGTTCTTTGTCTTCACAATAAATTAAAAGAAGGAACTGTTAATTTCCTAGATAATGACAGGCATGTTGATTGTTAGGTTCACTCCTGATCTTGCTCAATGTATTTGACATCTGGACTAGTTTTGGTTTTGTCTTTTTTTTTTTTTTTTTTTTTNTAAAATATTTCAATAGGAATTGAGCACCCTGGCATTCTCCTGATACAGGGAATTTTTCAGATGCTTTTGCAAATGATTTGAAGTAGAAGAATCTAGCCACATGCTTCCTCATGGGCGTGACATATCAGGCTCTATCTTCTGCAACTCTCCTTATGACCATTACTCTTACTTTTCAGTGATTATGCTTGTGGATCAGTACTTCAGGCATGTCACACCCAGCTGTACCATCATTACTAACACAAAAAAGCTCCCCAAGCAAATATCCATTGAGCTCACCTCACCTGCTCACTGGTTCTTGCACTCCCTGCCTCATGTTCTAGTTTGCTCCATAGCTTCCATCCGTGAGTTTTCTTTTGCACCTCCTGGGCCTGGAGGATCAAAAGTAAGCACCTAAAATGAGTCCCACCAAGCTCCCCTCTGTCCTTCTAGATTACATTCTACATTGTCTCATCTCTGGGACATTTTTTTTTTTTTTTGTCTGACATTCTCTTCTTTGCTTCCTTCCTTGTTTACAGCTTCTCTCAGAGATGTGCTCTGCTTGGGCTTCATGACTACTTTGTCAAGGATGTTTCTGCATCTCTGCTCCCTGCTTATGTATTTTTCTTGTTTCTTGAGTGTCCTTAAAAGAGGATTTGTATACTTTCTATCCCTAGGCCTGCTCCTGGTCTCTTCTCTTTGTTCTGTCCAGGTTATTCTCTTGAAACCAGATGTTTCCCACTGTGGCCAATCTTTTTCTCTACGGGACAGGAATTCTATATATTCTATCGTCTGATCTGCAGAATTTCTCTTACAATGTTTTACCTCTCTCCAGGAATTATTCTGTGTCCATAAGAAACACCTGTCTAGTACTGTACTGATGAGTTGCTGTGTTGATAGATTGAGAGGTTTCCAATTAATAGGTCAATTTTTTTAATTAAAAAGAGCTTGGAAGGCAGTAATGTGCAAAAAAAAAAATTCTCTTTAAGGACTGCATCAGCTTTCAGGTAAAATTACATTTTAATCCTTCTTGTCTTTTTCATGAGTTTTTCTAAAGCCTATCCTCCATTGAGTGTAACTGAGCTGCCTACAACAATGGGTTTCTTCAGTTTCACATGTCAGGATGAGCTTATAGCTCTGAAATGTATCTGCCAAATGATTTAATGATAAATATTTTCTCTTACAGCTATAAAATTGCATAATGCTGTCACTAAGACAGGAATTTAGAAGTGTGGCCCCCTTCTTCTTAGAGATTAAGAGCAAATATTGGAAGTTCTCATAGGAAAGGATAGAGTAAGTGCCCATTACTATTCCTACTTGTCTATAATATCAATGTGTAAGCTGAGAGTGAAAGTGGTTTTTGTGAAGATCAAAGAACTCAGAGCAGGTCATTACTAGAATAACTGGTGATACCACTCTCACCCTGACTCAGGATTGCTTGGTGTGTAAAAAATGTGCATCGTCAGGCTCTGTTACACTCCAGAACACTCCAGAGGATGTGTCTGTGGAGGAAGTCCTTGTGAGTAAAAGGAATCTTATCTGCATCCCAGTGTTCCTCTGATACCTTTTTCTCCTTACTTGCAGGTGTGCTGCACCCTTGCTGTTAAATTCGAATATACTAATCTCACTGTACATCAGCATTACTCGGAACTCCCTCCTGCCTCAGAAACCTTCCCAGCCACCTTCAGAGGGCTTGCTGTGACTTTGAAGTTACAATAAGTTAGAGGAGCCTGCTGATAGGGAAATCTCACTCTTTGTTCCTTTTCCCTTTACATCAGGTGCTGGATTTGCTGAGGCCAGAGAAACAGTCCGTTCAATTCCAGGTGTGTTCTTGTTCCTGAAGGCAAGTGGCTGTAGAGAAAGACATCTGTGGTCTGTGTTTTATTTGTCATTTTGTACGTTTCCTCGATCACACCTTCCTATAAAAATGGCAAAATAGCTTATTAAAAGAACTCTTGATCATATCTTTCCCAGCTTCCTACTATTACAGACAGCTTGTAATTTGACTAAAATTTACAATCAAAGCAGCCAGTTTCAAGCTATCATAATAAATAGGAAACGCTTCCTGTCTTACTGTGCTGTCCAAAACTTTCTGTTATTTCACAAGAAAGGGCCCACTGAGCAGCAAGAGTATTATCATAACTCTTTTGATGTATGGATATAAGGAAGTAGAGTTTGCAAGGAGAGCTCTATTAAGACTTTGCTAAACTAGGTGATACAGATGGGAAAAGCAGGCAACGTTTTGGGCTTAGAATCCCTTCATTCCAGTCCAAGTCACTGTGTTACACCTATACCGATACATATATTTTTCAGTTGCTTGGTTCAGCCAGCTGCCTGAGGGACAAAGTCATATAAGCCTGAGATGTGGGAGAAAACATGAAGTTGCTGCTGTCAGTCATGCAAACTGTCAGCTTTGATTACCAATCTTGGGGGGTGTGGTGGTTTAGCAGTTATCTGCCCCACCACCCTTTCATATAACCCCAGCTAGGACTCAGAATGCTGGAAGCTGATAAACAAAGCTTTATATTTACAGCAATGCTCAATATACAAGCAGATATTTACAATGTATAACAGATATTTATAGATATATACAGTGAAAAAAGTAATACAGAAACACCACACCCCTCCCAGAGACCAAAATCCCTAAGAGGGGTTTTCCAGCCACCCCTACCACCTTTCCCCCCTCCCCCAATCTTATCTCACCGCCTGTTGATGCAGCAGATAGGCGGAGGTAGATCGGCCAGGGGGATTAGCAGTAGGAAAGAAGTTAGTAGAATTATTGAGAATTAGCTACAAAGGCAGAGACAAAGGAACTATGCAAGGTGCAGCCACAGCCCTGAGTGGTCTGAAACCATCTCCCTTATCTATATTTGGGTTACAACTCTTAAAACACTTTTTTTTTTTCCTTCTCAGTAAAGCTGTGAGTAAGTGACATAATGTATTTTCATTTCTCAGCCAATAGTCTAATTTCTCACTCATATTCTCCAATTAGTTCAAATCAGCACAGAGGGACTGTAAATCTGTCTATGTTTTAAAAAGCCTCAGTCCAACCAACCCTCTACCTTTTGGATTGCTCCTTGTTCAGTGAACTTAGGTTCATTCAGAAAAGTTGCCTTGAGATAAGCATGAGCACTGGCATGTACATGACACAGACAAATCTCCCAAGACTATTTTTTGAACAAATCCACATGCCTGCCATTGTCAGACTTTCCCTTATTAACAGACACTATTTGCTGTAAACTTGCACAGATCTTCTCAGTACTGCAATGTCCTTGTGAAATTAGGCAATAGCCTGTGCAAGGCTATTACCACACACTCAGCAAGTATTTCCAGGCAAGAAAAAAGAACAACCCTGCAAGTACTGGGAGAAGGGTTTCATCTTTGACCTAGATGATTTCTTAAAGATTTTGCAACTGTGAGACAGAGTCTGTCAGAATCTCGAGTTTAAAATGACTAAGGGCAGCTTCCTGAATTCACTTGATAAAAGTCTGGAAACTAGCTAACAAAAGAAATGCACCAGCACTAGATATATTCACTCCTGGCAAAGAAAGGGTCAGGGCTGTGGCCCTCAGTGGGGAGGTTTGATCAAAGTACTGCTCTGTGAGACAGAAGTGAGGCTGTGGTGGGGCAGACAGAGGCACATCTGGAGTTTTGAGCAGAGAAGCAGAAGCAAACAAAGGGCAGAGCACTATTGTGATACTGCTGGCTCCTCCTGGTCGCTGCACATGATGCAGAACGGCAGGAGGGAATTGCTGCAGCTCTGACATCAAATGATTTTTCTGCATGTGGAGCTGGCAAGTGATCTCTGTGTTTGTATTTGCACAAAATAGTGGCTCTTCTTTACTTTTGCCATATAAAGGCATACCTGTGCTCCATCTGCAGTGGTCTTGGACTTGTCAAGTTAACAGACTGTCTGGTACTGACACACAGAAGTCTCTTCAACTGAGGGATTTTTAAAAGGATTGGGAGGGGGATATCCTGTATTCCATTCTTTGGTACACAAACTGTGGCCCCCTCCTTCCACTTCCACACCCTGAGCTCAAGTCTGCAAACCTTTTGAACTATTTTAAAAAATGTACAGCTTGTCCTCTAAGACATAGGAAATTACATTTGATGGTCTATTGTATAAGAATTTCCATATTTAGAGAAAAATCAACAGATACAATCGCTGATTTCCTTTTCCCTATACTCCCCATATTTGCCTCTTCTTGCATTGCTTGGTTTGGCTGCTGCCATGCTGTAGCAGAAGCAGATGTCATCAGTTAGCAGATGGATTTCAAACTAATGAGGGCTATGTTCAAAGAGCCTGCCTGCTCATTCAGCTGCTGTGTACTCATCCTGGGTTGGGTTCTCCCTTCAGCACACGTCTGGTGTTTGTGATGCTTTGTAATGTTTTTAAAGGTACTTTGTAATTAGAATTCTACTCAGTCCGTGCAAAAAGATGTCACGTATAAAGAAACTTTGGGCCTTGTTCTACAAACTCGAGGACTCAGAAAAACAGAGGTCAATTATACTAGACTAGGTTCTGTAGATGAACTCTAGAAAGGAGTTAACCAGTTCTCTGTAATCATAGAATCATAGAATGGTTTAGGTTGGAAGAAACCTCAAAGATTACCCAGTTCCAATCCCCACCATAGGCAGGGACACCTCCCATTAGAACAGGTCGCTCAAGACCTCATCCAGCCTGGCCTTGAACACCTCCAGGGAGGGAGCAGCCACAACCTCCCTGGGCAACCCATTCCAGTGTCTCACCACCCTCACTGGAAAGAACTTCCTCCTAAAATCCAGTTTAAATCTCCCCTCTGTCAGTTTAAACCCATTGCTTTTCATCCTGTCATTACAAGACCTTGTAAATAGTCCCTCCCCAGCCCCCCTCTAGGCCCCTTTGTAGTGGGTTTGCAGTAACCTGCCCCCCCACCTTTTAGAACCCCGGCTAAAACTCAGAAAAACACACTGGAAGTTAATAAATGAAGCTTTATATTTACAGCAATGCGAATATACAAGCAAATATTTACAAGATATAACAGATATTTACAGAAATATACAGTAAAAAAGGAATACAGACACCACACCCCTCCTGGAGACCAAAATCCCCAAGAGAGGGAAACCAACTCCCCCCCACTACCTTTCCCTCCTTCCCCCAACTATATCTCACCACTTGATGATGCTGCAGATAAGCTGAAGATCAGTCAGAAAGATTAGTGGCAGGAAGGAATGAATGGTTTTAGTAATTTTACTCTGAATTAGTTCAAAGGCAGAGAGACAAAGGAAAGAAGCTGCTGAAGCCTGCCCGGACCCAGAGCCGACTGACTGCGCAAGCACACTGGCTTATCTGGATGTTTTGGGAACATTCTCAAAACAATCTTCTTTCTTCTCTCTCAGTCAAACTGGGTGAAGTGGCACAGTGTTTAATTTCTCACTCAAATTCTCCAATTAGCTCAAACCAACACACCCTTCAGATACTGGAAGGCTACTACAAGGTCTCCTCGAAGCCTTCTCTTCTCCAGGCTGAAAAGCCCCAACTCTCTCAGCCTGTCCTCATAGCAGAGGTGCTCCAGCCCTCTGATCACCTTCATAACATAGCATATCATAGCATAAGTACACTCAGCAACAATACTGATTAAAAAAAGAACTCACTCACAGGGGCAGAATAACTTTTTTAGTAGCAAACCCCATTTGCAGAAGGATAGGAGAGGAACACTACCAAGTGGAATAAACCAAAAAGATACACTTAAAAATTAATGCAGCAAAAATTAAGCATTCAAATTTGAAAGGAAATCCCTCGAGATCTTTAAAAGTGATTCCAGCTAATTTTAAAGGCAAGAAAATAATTCTATAAATATGTAAAAAAAAAATCTGGAATGAAGACAGCAAGTACAGTTTATCATTTATCATTTGCACTTAAGACTAGACTTTAGGCCTTTGTCAATTTAGACAAGAAGAGTTACTCTTACACTCATCTTCCAGACAGTGACAAGTGGATTGGTTTGTCAACCAAATAAGAAGTGGTAGAGCAAGAGGAAATGGACTCAAGCTGTGCCAAGGGAAGTTTAGTTTGGATTTTAGGAAGAATTTCTTTACTGAAAGGATTATCTGGCTTTGGAACAGGCTGCCCAGAGCAGTGGTGGAGTCCCCATCCCTGGAGGTATTGAAAAGTGCTGTAGCTGTAGTGCTTTTGGGGACATGGCTTAGTCAAGGGCTTGTCAGTGTTAGGCTGATAATTGGATTTGATGATCTAAAAGGTCTTTTTCAGCCTAGGCAATTCTGTGGTTCTGTGACTCCCTTTGAAACAAAAGACACTTGCTTCTACTCTAATAACAACACAGGTTTTGATCTGGCCTTTGCTAAAACAGACACTAGTTTCTGTATCTAATGCACACATAGATTCATTATTTGGGTGGCATTTGTGAGAAAATATGTCTCACCTCTTCAGGCACAGTGATGCTATACTGAACTTTGGTACCCAAAGTGATCTGGGTGGCCAGCTCTGACTATCGGGAATTTCAGTATAGTTAAAAATAGTTGTTCATGAAGTGTTGCTTAGGAAACTTAAGGGTTTGAGTCCTCAAGACAGAAATCAAATCATTCTTAATTTAAGAAAATTACTTAGTATTTCCTTGTGTTTTGTTGTGCTGGATTTTCATGACAAAATGAGACAGATCGTTATGAATGAAAAAGTCCATGCTGTTTGCTATTCACCTTCCCACTAGTTTAAATATTTATGATGGTCCTCGCTGTTTAGAAAGCACACATAAAGCTTGCAAACTGGCCACTCTTTTGTGTGACGTAACAGTTTATAATGTTTAGGTTCAGCTAACTCTACCATATTTTCCATTGTCAGCCTTCTGGTTCTTTTTCGCTGGTCTACAAAGGATAGTTGTCATGGTGACATGTCCAATGTAACTATAATGTTTGTATTCACATGGAGAAAATTATAAGCACATGAAAGTAAAGCACATTCCTCATGATCTTTTCGTTGCTTGAAGATTAAGAGTACAATAGATTGAAAGAATTCAGGAATAAATTGGTCTCCAAGGAGCATTCATGATGCTTGTGCAAGTCTATGCTGCTTTAATATACAAATCACAAATTAAGCCCTAATAGAAATATTTGAAATACTTTGCAAGCATTCTCATTACATGGCCTTGGTCCTTTCTGGCTTTTGTGTTTCAACAACAGAGCTGATCAGAATAATTTGTGCTATCTATTTTTGGAAAAAAAGATTTAAAATTAAAATGTTTGGGTTTTTTTTTTGGTAATCAGAGTCTAAAATCAGTATCCAATCTGTGCAGAGTAAGGCAGTCCAAGTGATGTAATTTTGCGAAAGCTAGGAACACATTCCCAGAAAGCTACTCTGTCTAAATAAATGGATTGAACTTATTTTGCAGTATTTCTACATCTTGACTTCTTGTAGATGACCTCAAGGCTCTAGTAAATACCAGGGACTAGCCTAAATAAGTTCAGTGTAGTTAAGTTGATTGGCATGATCTCAAAATCTTGACCAGTAACTATGTCCATGAAAAAATCACAACCACCTTGTGAACAGCAAAAGATGTTATCAAAAGATTTATCAAATTGAAATAAAAGATTACATATTTTAAAAAAAATCTTATACAGTGGCCAAATAGCAGATATTAAAAAATCAACTAGCAGGTACCAGCTGAAAAGCAGGACTAACAGTCACAGGTGACACACTTCAGAAAATGTTGCTAGTTTATGATTCTTTTGTTATGATGCCAGCTTGAAAACTCTTTCTCTTTCTGTCATTAAAAAAAAAAAAAAAAAAAAAAAGGAAAAAAAAGTTGGGGGGGGTTTTTTTGTTTTTTTTTTGTTTTTTTAATGGATCACAAAACACTGTCGTACCCTCTCTATATGTCTTTTTCCTTACCCAGTTTCAATGGCAGCTGAGGTTTAAGGGGCATTTGTCACACATTACCGGTCTTCCTACTATCAGTAAGAGGTGAAAAGCCCAGGGCTGAATGCAAATCTGTGCCCAGCAGGATTTGACTGCCAAGCATGCATTGCCACTTCCTGTAAAATTAGGTTGTTTGGAACCAACCCACAAGAATATTCTGTTATGTGTGACCTAAACCTGTAATTAATTTCTGTGATATTGGAAAAGTGAAATTTATCTGAGATAATCAAGTGTGCAGGATATATCTGTCCTGAAAGAAAGTTCCCAGTTTATTCATCCCAACCTGAGCTCGTCTGAGTACTGCGAGAGTGTGTGTTCTCCTGCCTCTCTTTTAAACTCTTTTGAATGATTTTAAGTCATCTTCACCAAGGCAACACCAGCTGATCTAAGATCCAAATGTTGTTCCCTCTGAAAGCTCGGAAGTCAAACAGTTCATCGGACTGCAAGACTGGGCCCACTGTCCCTGGGTCTTCCACCTGACCCAAAAGCTTCTTTGATTATTTAGACTTCAAAGCCTGTTAACATCAGTGGGCACAAGTGAATCGCAGGTCTCTGTGTCCAAGAGTGTCCTTTGAATCAGAATCTGACTTTTGAGTGTCTGTGCATAAATTTCAGTTTTTGGTCAGCGCAGCTTTGATGATTTCTGCATCAAGCTGCTTTGTGGCATAGACACCCTGTGTTAGCTAATACAAAGAGAGCTTGTGAAACAGTCGTTGTGAAAGGAAGACAGTGTTACATTCAGATGCTGTCAGCAATAAAGACCTAATTAGACTAGTCTCATGCACGGTGCCAAATCTGAATAACCTCTTATGCATGCATTTTTGTTGTGCAGCATATTTAATGGAATCCTTCGAAGCCATCTGGGATTTACATACAGATGATTATAACCCCAATCTTCTTAAGAGTTAAATCCTCAAATGCTATGGCCGGGAGGAAACTTCAAAGCAGAACCGCAGGTGACTTTACCTCCTGTGCACACTCAAGGAGCTGCAGGTACACAATGCCCCAGTGAAACGTGCCCGAGGAGCAACTTCAGCAAGTCAGGGAGTGCTGTGTGAACCTTGGCAAACACTTCCCTCCGTCCAACCATAGACACTCCTACAGGATCCTCATAATCTTCGGAGTGCAGCAATGCTGCTATGGCTGTGAGCAGGCAGAAGAGAGGTGCATGGCAGTGCTGCAGTTCTTGCAAAATTCATAGAATTATAGAATCATAGAATGTCAGGGGCTGGAACTGACCTCAAAAGACCATCCGATCCAACCCCCCTGCCAGAGCAGGATTGCCTATGCCAAATCACACAAGAATGTGCCCAGGTGGCTTTTGAAGATCTCCAGAGAGGGACACTCTGCCCATTGTTTTTTTTTTTTCTTCTTGCTGATGAGTTAAAAAAAGGGGATAAAAGTATATGTTACTTTTTCCTTTTACAGAGATGATGTGTATTCAAATCATAGAACCATAGAGTTGTTGAGGTCAGAAGAGACTTTTGAGATCAAGTCCAACAGCTTGCCTAGAGCTCACAATCTCACCACTGCTACTAAGCTACTACCACTAAAGCACCACATCCCTGCATCTTTTAAATACCTCCAGGGATGGGAACTTCACCACCTCCCTAGGCAACCTGTTCCAATGCCTGATAACCCTTTAGTGAAGAAACTTTTTCTCATACCCAACATAAACCTCCCTTGCACAATCTGAGTCCATTTCCTCTTGTCCTGTCACTTGTTGTATGTGAGAAAAGACTAACTAATATCACTCCAAGTGAGGTAGTTGTAGAGGGTGGTAAGGCCTCCCATAAACCTACCCTTCTGAAGACTAAACAACCACAGTTGCCTCAGCTGTTCCTCATAGGACTTGTGATCAAGATCCTTCACAAGCTTAGTTGCTCTTCTCTGGACACACTCCACCACTTCAATGTCTTTCTTGTGGTGAGGTCCAAATCTCACCGTCTTGACAATTTGTCTGTGCAATAGGTGGCTTCTATCCTAGCAAATGAAATATGGTCTTAGCACAGGTCCAAGCCCTCAGATCAGACTGTCTGTGCTGTGAGAGACTTGTCCCAGTCTAGCTGGTGCTTTTCACATCGTGGTTCATGGGGGCAGCATGGACCACGAGCATTCCCCACTCAGCAGAAAGTGCATACATGCCTCACAAAACTGTTTTTCATACTCAAGCAAATAATGAGTTGACTTATAGTGTGACAAATGGTGTCCAAACCACTGACAGTCATGACTGCTTAAGAAGCCAGCTAAGCAATTACACATTTGGCTGATAAGATGGTTAAATACAACAAAGATTTCTTTAAATGGCTGTGATGGGTGCTGGGCTGGTTTGATTCCTGTATTAGCAATGACATTGCCATGTTTTGTTAGACCAAGGGGCAGTTTTTTTCTCATATGTGATGCCAGAGGAAGGGTCTGACTACTCACAAACAATGCATCTGGTTTGTGAGGTTATTTGACTTAGGTCTCTGAATTCAATCAGTGCCTTTCTTGCAGTGTTCTTTAGGAAATACTAAAGGCAGAGAAATATATATGATGGGAAATGAGAATTCTACAAAACAATCCTTTTCTTTTGCTGTCAAACCTTTTTGGTTTTTTAGAAAGCAAGAGCAGAGAGAGTCATATTCAGTGTCTAAACAAAGCATTTCAAGTGATATGGCAAAATATCAATCTGAGGGGAAAATAAGTTAGGTAACATCAGTCACAGATTTTACAAAGGAATTGGTGTGAAGCAGAGTTGCTGAAACAGCAGGTTTCAGCTATGAGTATGCCAACTGTTGTGACCTGAACAGCTTCTGGGGCATCCTGACCTCACATTGGAAAGGTAAGTAGGCTTGATTGGCCCTGTCTTCTGGCAGAAGGCAAGTACCTCCCTAATGCTTTGCGCAGGAACTTCCTTTGTTGCTGGGTATGCTTCAGCCCTTAATGGTAAACATAATTTCTGATAATTACAGCCAGCATTTTGCTGGAGTTAAGAAACAGGGCTGTTCAGTGCATTTTTATGTGTAAAGAAACAGAGCAAGAAAGCCATAGCCATATTAGATAGAAGTTCATTGAAAGGTGACAGAAAGAAGACTATCAAAATAGTTTTCTAAGATATTGTACTCTTTCAGTTAAAAAGTAGATGTGAATTTTCCCTGGTTTTATTTAACATCTCCTTGTTCTGGAGGGGGAGTAGCTTCCTTTAGCCAGCTTGGCTAACCAGTCTGGTAGCATATTAGAGAAGGTGTTTCTGTGGAAGTAGAATTTCAGAAATGGAAATGATTTTGTAAAATCCACAGGGAATTTGTAATATGACGTTCAAAAAGCTGCCCACACCCTCCTCTTTTAAAAATGGTTTTCCCATTAAGGGTCATCCACTATTCTTGAAATTCATCTAGGACTTTTGTCCCTGATTCAAGAAGGCAGAAGGATATTCCTGGTCATTTAGCTCACTACGCCCAGCAGAGGCCATTCGCACTCCTTCATTGTACATGGCTAGTGTGTTTATTCTGCTTTCTGCTTGGCAGGTAAACTGGAAAAAGGAAATGAGTGAAGCCTGTGCAGTTCTTGCCACTGTTTTAGTGGGCAACACACAGTGAGGTCTTTTTTTCTGTACGGGTTTTTATTTCTTCTTAATTGTGCTTATCAAACTTGTTGCATGAAGACCAGGTTAACATCAGTGTTTGCAGTTGTGTTCAGTGCAGTACTGCTGTGCTCAGTGCATTTGAGAATCCTGCAGTCTCCATTAACTTTGCAATGTCAGGATGTTTACTAGAATATCAGGAAGAGCTAAAACAGTTCTGTTAGGTGAGCTTTCCTGGATGTTACGGTGAAGGGGGGAACAAAAATATTAGAAACAAGCCTGACATCACAACCTCCATTTTACAGATGGACAAAATAGGGCATAGAAAGATTTGATCTTTCAAGCTACTGTTCATCTTTAGTTTGTAAAGACATAATCAAAGCCAGGTGTGATACAGGCCAGGAAGTTATCTGTAGCCTGGGAAGATGAAGTGACAATAGTTGTTTTCCTTCCTTTGGGTGATTGCTAAAATTTGATATACGGTGGAAATTGAGATCCCAAAATAGTGGGATGCACAAAGCAATTTAAAAAGCAGCTAGATTAATCTGGGGAGGAAAGCATCCAGTCTCTTCAGTTTAAGAATGTGCACGTGAGCTAACCTGGACTGGGGCTGGAGCTGGACTGGGCTTCATCTCCTCCTTGGACTGAGCTAGGTCGGGCTCCACCCTCCCCTGGGCTCCTGTACCCTGGGCTGCGTTGGGGATAAAATGCACTCCTTCAGTCAGAACTTCTTCTCCATTGTCTGGGATAGGGCTAAGCTGGGTTCCTTCTCCATCCAGCTCTGAGTTCATTCTGGGCTAATTCTCCACTATATCAAGTATTTCTTGTACACCTGGAACTGGACTGGGCTGCAGTCCTACTCTGTGCTCCTGCTCATTCTCACTCTAGCTCTAGCCTTAGCCCTAGCCCCTACTCCTGCTCCTGCTTCAGCCCCATCCCAAAGCCACCCTAGTCCAAGCCTAGTCCAGCCCCAGTCCTAGCCACACCTAGTCCAAATCCCAGGCCTAGCCACATCCCCACCCATCCCTTTCCCAATCCCAGTCCCTGACTGAGCCCCAGTACCCACATCCAGGTCCAGCCTCACCCATCCCAACTCATCTCAGCCTGTCTCACTCCAGTCTCAGTCCCAGCCCAGGGCAACAAAGCTGGTGAAGGGTCTAGAGAACAAGTCTTATGAGTGATATCTGAGAGAACTGGGGTTGTTCAGTCCAGAGGAGAGGAGGCTAAGAGGATCCCTCATTGTTCTCTATATGTCCCTGAAAGGAGGTTGGTTTGAGGTGCGGTTGGTCTCTTCTCCAAAGTATTGGGTGACAAAACTAGAGGAAATGGCCTGAAGTTGCACCAGGGAAGGTTTAGATTGGATATTAGGAAAAATATCTTCACTGAATTGATGGTCAGGCCTTGGAATAGGAAGGTAGTGGAGTCACCATCCCTGGACGTGTTCAGGAAATGTGTAGGCATGGCACCTCGGGATATGGTTTAATGGCCATGGTGGTGTTGGGTTGATGGTTGGACTTGAGACTCACACCCCTTTCAGCCTCTCACACCCTACCCTGGCCTATTTCTCCAGCCTAATCTGGCCTCCTACTTCATCCTTTCTCTACTTCATGCTTGGTCTGAGGATATCTGAAGGCTGGGATGACATATGGAGGATCACTTGGTACATGCCTTGCTTACTCTTCTGTGCTTTACTCTGCGTCCGTAGATAGCCACTGCTGGAGATAAGGTTATAAGGAACAGTTATCTTCTTATCTGTAGGTAAGCAATTCTTAGACATAGATTTATTTTAATACATCTTTATCTCAAAAGTGCTGCCAGGTAGTTTCTCAATGATTTGAATAATTTCTTTACACATCCCCAGTAAGCAATGCCAAGGAGCATTTGCTGTTCAGCATTTGTGAAAGTGCTGATCTATAATCAGATACTAATCTGTTTCTTTGCTGCCTGGAAACTCAGGGGAAAAAAAAAAAAAACAAAAAAAAACGAGTTGCAAGAGTTGCAATACATTCAAAGCTGTCTCATGAGGACTGCAAAATCAAATGCTTTTTGTTTCCCCTTTTCACCCACAATAGCCTGCTTCACAAACTAGCTGCAGTAGGCAGTGGATCCACAGCAAGTGGATTCCAAATCACTCCGGGCATTGTTTGACCTAGCAGTTAATATCAGGCAGAGACACAACTGCATTATAACTTCCTTCCCACAGCACAGCATTGTTTGGAAGCTGTCCAAAGAATATTACACCACTGACTACATTCTTAGCCCAGTGGGTATCGGTAGCCCAAAAAAATTGGTTCCCTCCTTTGTTAGTTAGAGAATGTCCCATTTTGTACTCAGCCCTTCAAGCTCTGTTGTCTTTCTAGTCCCATCAGAGTCAGTAAAAACAGAGACATTTCATGCCAGAGAATAAAAATATACTCAATGGGAGCTTCATAACATTTCTAATGACTGTTAATGAAAGAGCAGCCATTGCTTTAAATGTTATGTTTGTTCGTTTAGTATTTTTATTCCTCTTTCATTTCTCAGAATCCACTTTTGTCCTCAGACTCAATATATTTAGTCTTGTTAATTTTGTGAGTGGTAGGACCAATGTGGTTACTGAACATATGGCATCTACCATGAGTTTATGTGATAGTGACAAGTGTGATGTTTTAATTAACATTATATCAATGACAACCATTGCTCAGAGGCAAGAGCATTGTAAACCTTTCCTGTACTCTAAAAAAAAACTGCAACAAGGGCACAAAGTCCAGAACACTGATTGCATTTGCAAGGTCAGATGCATGTTGAACTGCTTCACTCCTTCAGAGCTCTACAACTGTAAGACAGAATTAATAATTTGGGATATTTAATGGAAATTTAGTTGTGTAGTTAATCCTGACTACTAGACAGATGATGTATTATAGTCCTGTCACAAACCTCCCTTTTTCTAAGGGAAATTAGCCTTTGGGTCTGATCCAAAGCCCACTGAGGACAGCAGGAGTCTTCCCATTGACTTCAATGGGTTTTCAAGCAGGCTGTGTACTGTCATCTATTTATAGGTGATTTCTGTTTCATTTTGTTGTATTTTTGCAACAGCTGAACAGCTTCTAATCAACCATGTAGAAACATAATGGAGGGCATTGACTAAGGGACAAAATATCACCAGCCTTGCTTGAGGTAGGAAGCCCTTGTTTGGCACTAACAATATCTTTCCTGGGACAAGGCAACAGAGTCACTCCTTCAGGTCCAAATCCCTGTGAAAGGAGAGAAGACGTGTCCTGCTCTGCTAGGACAACCTGTCAAGCTGCTCAGGAAATGGCTTTCAGTCTTGGTTCTACTGACTAAGAGTTTCTATGATGGCATCCAGCTTTAAGGTCCAGTCCAGAAAGCAGTGCCTATGAGGTAGTGAAACAACTTCAGGATGAAGAGGCAGATTTACAGGTCTCTGGGAAGGTGGGTTTGGATGTTGGCCTTCACCCAACAAAGCCAGTGCCACTGCCTAAGTGCAGCATTCATTGCCCCTGGGAAAGTATAGCTTCCTTTACTGGTGTTCAGGCACATAGAAGCACAGGACTTGCTAGGGAGGAGAGAAAAGGCAAGCCTGTGACCTTGTGGATGTTTGAGTGAGGCATAAAGTGATGATTCAGGGATCTCTAATTTGAAAAGGAGGTGTCCTGCCTACCAGCCACTTGGCAGCCATGACAAAGCCAAACAGGCATTTCACTTTTCTCATGTTGCCACTGTTTTTTTTTTTTTTTTTTTTTTTTCTTGGAGAATTCAGCTCTGAAGAGGAAATATACTGAAGAAATGCATTTATGCATGGATTTCATCCCTAGCAGTACCAGGTAAATCAAATATGTTACACATACATCCACACTGAGCAGAGTTGGAAGATGTCTGTGCCTTTGCTCTTGTAAATACTGACTACAGACTGTGACAAGGACCCATCCACTAAATTAAAAAAAAAAAATTTAAAAAAAAACCCTAACAACCTTATGGTCACTTAAAATCTCTCTGTACTAAGCAGGGGAACTATTTATACAAGTACCTTCCTGAATGCACAACTTGGCAGCTACTGCCATTCTTTTTAACATTTTAGAGCACTGTTTGGATAACCTATACATTCCTCTCTTAGTAAAGCTGAGATGACTCAGTGCACAGAAACTAAGCTCCAGACTTTGCCCTTCAAGTCTGCCAGCTGGAATCCAACCCAGATGACTTGTTCTCACCACCAGCTCTCAGAAGGTCTGTGCAGAAGCAGAGTCCACTGAGAGCTATTTTCTACTTCCCATACCAGTTACTCCGGTGCCAGGTTTGCATTATTTGCTATGCCTTTGCAAGGGTGGCCACAGGGTTTAGACATCTCATTAGGCATATCCATTCTAATAATAGGCCTGGAGAAAAAAAAAAAAAAAGAGGAAATTTGTCCCACTCTACAATGTACTGACCCTGAGTAAGTCAGGCTGTTATATGGATGACTAATAGCAGTGGCACAGCTAGTGAGATTAATGACTCAGAAAGTGAATTTTAGGATGAAAAAACTCCAACCCTCAGAGTTGTCAGTGAGGTTTATAGATGCATGAGGGAGGCAGCATCAAAATTTGTCCTTTTGGCTTTTGTTCTTTTCATTATTTGCCGATCTACACTTTTCTTTTTAGCAGTAAGTTCAGTGCCCTTCTGCCCTTGACAGTCACTCAATGACTAAATACATGAAAGAAGAAAATAAAGCTATGTATTATCATGGGGTTTTAAGCCACTCGTGAAGTTTCAAACTTTTAAAAGTATATAAACCAAATGCTACCTCTTCCTGCCCTATCAAACTGTTTTATGCTACAGGTTTTCTGTATGCTCCTATTGCAACTGGCAGACTGGAAAATGAATGGGACATAACAAGACAGCAAATATTGCTACAAGTCCCACCTACCTTATGAGTAGAGGCCAAAAACCAAATGTTTTGGATGTCATTTGATTGTCAGCATTTTTGAGCGTCCACCTGTCTGATTACATCCAGTTACTGGGCTGCTGAACTATGTATTTTCTCAGAATAAAACAAATTCTCGCATTCCTCAGTCCCATGCCAGGTTTTCTGCATGGTAATGAGTCATGTCACAGAATCACAGAATTAACCAGGATGGAGATCATCGACTCCAACCTCTCACCTAACCCTTCTAATTAACTAAACCATGACACTAAGTGCCTCATCCAGCCTCCTCTTAAACACCTCCAGGGATGGTGACTCCACCACCTCCCTGGGCAGCCCATTCCAATGCCAATAACTCTTTCTGTGAAGAACTTCATCCTAACGTCCAGCCTAAACCTGCCCCGGCACAGCTTGACACTGTGTTCTCTTGTTCTGTCACTGGGTGCCTGGGAGAAGAGACCAATTCCTGCCTGGCTATAACCTCCTTTCAAGTAGTTGTAGAGAGCAATAAGGTCTCCCCTGATTCTCCTCTTCTCCAGGCCTAACACCCTCAGCCCCCTGAGCCTCTCCATGTAGGGCTGTGCTCCAGCCCCCTCACCAGTCTTGTTGCCCTTACCAGGACATGTTCAAGCACCTCAACATCTTAAACTGAGGGGCCCAGAACTGGACACAATATGTCACTAGAGTTGGAGAGCATTCATTCTTAAAGGACAGGTTTTGTTAATCAGCCACCAAACAAATCTAAGACCAATCTGCTGTAATACAGTTCAGTGTCTCCAATAAGCCATGTTTGGTTAACAGCACCTTTCCCAAAACAGCTTTAAAATAGAAGAATAAGTCTGATCAACAGTGGTTCCCTGGCTTAGGATGCATGTGACTTTTTAACCTGAACCTTAATCCTGGGCACCAAAGCATTCACATGATTATTTAATACATATTTAAAATACCAGGAAAAGTACATGACTTTGTAAGTTCATTTACTATTTTCTTCTCACGAACATTAAGAAAATCCCAGCACTTATGTGCATCTGCTTTACCTAGTCTGGGACACTGTTTCTCTGTTGGATAGGAAATTAATTTTGTCATCTCTGATTTATTTTCACTCAATACCTATTCTTCAAGCATATGTTAAACTGTGGAGTGCAAACTGGGTCAGGGCTTTCCTAGACATCCAGCTATTAGGTAATGAGTATATGAAGACAGAATATATAACATGATGGTTTGCATTGGCATGAGCCAAGGGTTTTTTTTTGGTTAGTGATCCTCTGTTCACCGATCCAAGTACTTGAAAAGGTAGCAGTTAAGATGAAGAGAGGTGCAAATGGCTCCCACACAGTCACAGGTCAGTAGCACTATGCACCAAGGAGGTCCTGGAGGGTAGCACCTGGGCAGTGTTCATGGGGTAACTAGCCTGGCTAGCTGCATGTGCCATCTCTCTGGGCATGTAGATAAGACAATTGAACAGCAAACAAACAATCCATAAATCAAAGAATGATAGATGGTTTAGGTTGGAAGCAACCTCAAAGATCATCCAGTTCCAACCCCCAACAACAGGCAGGGACACCTGCCACTAGATCAGGTCACTCAAGATCTCATCCAGCCTGGCCTTGAACACCTCCAGGGAGGGAGCATCTACACCCTCCCTGGGCCAACCTGTTCCAGTGTTTTACCACCCTCACTGTAAGGAACTTCCTCCTAAACATCCCGTTTAAATCTCCCCTCTGTCAGTTTAAACCCATTCCCCCTCGTCCTGTCATTACAAGACCTTGTGAATAGTCCCTCCCTAGCATTCCTGTAGGCCCCCTTCAGATACTGGCAGGCTGCTATAAGGTCTCCTTGAAGCCTTCTCCAGGCTGCAGAGCCCCAGCTCTCATAGCCTGTCCTCATAGCAGAGGTGCTCCAGCCCTCTGATCATCTTCGTGGCCCTCCTCTGGACTCGCTCCAACAGTTTCATATCCTTATGAGGGAGTTGTTTCATGACATAGACCAAATTCCTGTGCTGAAAGAAGTTAATGTAGCTACAAAACACTGAGTTTAGGGTCAGGATGTCTCTGCCACTTCTAACCAGGGACATTACCTGCTGAGATTTCTGTCCAGATGAGTGTTATAAGGAACAGTGATACAGTCATGTCTGTGACTGACTTGTCTGACTTTGCAAAATGTCTTTCTGTGGCAAGCTACCTCAGTGGTGTTCATCCCCTTCACTCCAGAAGAGTTTGAGAACAAGCACTATGTATGTATGTATCTATTAAAAAACCTGTGGGCTAATCTCATTCATGGCTTTTTCTATATCCAAAGGCTATTGATAATTTTTATAATTTAATCTAATTATTTTTCTTCCTTTTGCAAACTGTTGCATTTCAGTGAGAGTTCATGAATATAAACTCATGCTCTCAATGCATACTCAGAATGCACAAACACATGCACACATTAAATAGAAATAGAAAATTCCCCAAGATTTTTCATACTTGGTAGGCATATTTGATCTTTAAATACACACTGGGGATGAAGGAGCCTGGAGAAAACTTGAACAGAAATATCAGACAAAATAGTATTAATTTGCAAGGTTCTATGTTCTGTGCTATGTGTTCTGCTTTTATTTTATAGAGCTTCCAGTTCAGACTCATGTAGACCTTCAGTGCTGTCACAAAAGCATTTTTGTCTGGCTTTTGTATTTTGTGTTTGTGGAGTCAATTAGCTTTCTTTGCACATCTTTGAAAACAATTTAACCGCACTTATTACTTTCCTTCTTTGTTCTTAAAGCTCCTTTTTCTGCAGTAGTGGTAAGATCTGAGAGCTTCCGTGGAACTAAAGAAAACCCAACAACAAAATAATCAGCAAGTTACTAGCAGAGGAAGCTTGAAAATGTGAACACTGACGATCTAAGGTCCCAAAGACAAAACTCCTTAGTCCAGAGTAGTATGGTTTTGGATAATATCAGGGTGTGTTTGAGCCTGATGACAATGAAATGGAAAGACCTGAAACATGTAATGCCTGTGGTAGGTCTGCACTTTAGGACATCTGCTTTTCTCTATGACGGCATTGTGTCTGTAGGTAACCTCTTCTGTCTTTGTGCTACATAAAAGGCAGCTACCCATGTTGAAACATTTGTGTGGAGAACAATATTCTGGTTTCCTTTAGCAACATGTTGTCTCAGAGGTCTTTTAAAATAGTTTATGAAAATTCTAGTACATGGGGCAGAACAAGAATGTGACAACTTCAGAAAATCATCAAAAACAAACTGGGAATTGAAGCCTTTATAAAAAGGTTAGGTATGAATGAAGGCTGTCTATGCACTGGCTTTTTTAGTATGTGAAGAGGAGGAAAATATTCTGTAGTTGATTTAGTGGAGCCATGTAGTGACTTTGACAGGTTGCTACTAGTGTTGTCTGCTAGTAGTAATAGCAAGTGGCAGCCCCATGTCCCCCAGCTGACATGTTATGAACCTTGTCTTTGTTTCTCCTACAACTGATAGCAAATCTTTGTCAGAAGACTCATGGATGATTGTTACAGTAAATTAAGTTTAGGGTCATCACCTCCAAAATACATTTTTATAGTCTCTGTCAATATTTTTGTATAACTTCTCATGTGCTGACATTGCAGCATTCAGAGATTAAACACAGGTGAGAGATCTTTTCTGAGACTCGTTGGAACACTGAATTTTATACTGGGTACTCAAGAGGGATGGGATGCCATCCAGAGGGACATGGACAGGCTTTAGGACTGGAACTATGTGAACCTCATGAAGCTCAAAAAAGACTATGTGCAGTTTCTGCATCTGGTTTGGGGCTACCTCTGATACCAATATAGGCTGGGGGATGAAGAGATTGAGAACAGCCCTGCAGAGCAGGATTTGGGGATACTGATGGATGAAATATTGGATGTAAACCACCAAAGTATGTTTGTGGCCCTGAAAGCCACCCATATCCTGAACAGCATACAAAGAAGAATAGCCATCAGGTCAAAGGAAGTGATTCTACCCCTCTGCTCTGATGACACCCACCTGCATCCAGATCTGGAGTGGTAATAAGAAACTAGAACAGACTGCCCAGAGAAGTTTTGGATGTCCATCACTGAAAGTGTTCAGTTAGGCTGGATAGGGCTCTGAGTAACCTGATCTAGTGGATTATCTCCATGAATGGCAGAGGAGTGGAACTAGATGATCTTCAAGGTCCCTTTCAACCCAAACCATTCTATGAATATATTTATCCCCCTACTCTTTGCAAGGGCAGATACAGTTTTAAGGGAAAATATTTAAATTCCTTTGTAACACAGAAATTTAATATGGCTTATTAGTCTGGTTAGTGGCTATTCTACCTTATGTATCCATACATACATATTGTCTTCTAGGAAAAAATTGTAATAGGAAATAATCTTTTTTCTTTTCCCTCCCAACTTCACAGGGCATTGTTATATATCCATGTGTGTAAGATACCCCATTAGAAAAGTCACAATCTCAAAGAGCTCTGCACAGAAACAAAGACAAATCTATATACAGAGGAAGCCACCACAACTGTTGGATCATATTTTTAACAGCTGCCTGGCAGTTATGTGGGAAAATTCAAAGAGTTACAATGTGAACCACTGGAGTCCTATCCAGGTGAAATCCCTGAAATCTTTAGCCCAAGGGTTCCCTTAAGACAAGATGCTCAAAGTTGTCACCTGCAGAGTCTGTGTGAGGGAAATCTGAGACAAAGAACAACCCACAACCAGTAACACAATGCACAAGCAAGAAAATGGGCTCAGTTAGCTTACCTGGACAGAGAAGGGACTCTGGTGTGAAACTCTGAAGTGAAGTATGTTGGAAAGTGCAAAACCAGTGCTGAACTTAAGTGGCATCTTTGTAAAAATCCTTTTCTGGCTCAGTGAGAGCATTATTTATTTATTTTCTTCGGGGTGATTTCAGTTCAAACCGTACTGTTTTCAAACAAACAGAGCAATAAAATTCATCCTGGTTTTGCTTCTGAGAATGTACACATGCATGGGGAACACATACAGGACAACAGAAGTGTGACGTGTTGCACTGTTTTTTATACAGAAATTTCTCGTGTTGGATAAAAATAAGTTGGTTTATTTAGCTTTTATAAATAGTTTTTATTTCCTGGCTATAAACATGACATAGAGTTACTGTACCACCGTTCATCCATCTTCAGTATCATGCTTAATGTGGAAATAAATAATGCACGCCTTGGATTTCATACGTTGGAACTTTCCATCACCTGAGAGCTGGATTTCCTGCCATTGTTTGTTGTAGGCGACTGTGTGCACTGTTGTATGAGGTGGTTTTTGGCCCAGTACCTACAGAGCCAGGCTACAGAGCATGTCCTTATGTTTGGCTTAAGTAGTGGAAAATTAGAAAATCCTCTTTTATTTTCATAGCAAAACTTATCTTCCTTCACTTTGAAATCAATGTCAATTTAAAAAAAGTGATTAAGAGCTAATTCCTTAAATAAGTGTCTTCAAAACAAACCCCAATGAAAATAAGTTCTGATAACATGCATGGAATCCATTATGAAAGGAAGAGCATGCAACCTGACCTCTGTGAAAGGATGCATTTTCTCCAGCCTGTGGAAATTGCTTATATTTACTTCAGAATCTCTCTCTCAGCTACAACCAGAGAATCCAAAAGGAGCAGCTCAGCTTTGTCTCTTCTTCTCCATTACTATTTAGCTGCCACAGGGCAGCAAATCTGCATTCTGTGAGACTCCATTTCCTTGTATCATAAGCTCCTCGGAGCAGAAGCTGTTGTCTCTGTATGGTAGTGACTAGCACAAAGGTCACTAGTCCTGGCTCCATTGTGTTGTTTTTAGATTACAAGTATCATTCACTTGCAGCCAGAAGATCTGATAACAGTTCTGCCTTCATATTGCTAGAAAACAAGATATCCCCATCAGATAAAGGATCCTTTTCAGGAACGTTCTCTTAAATTATCATCCTGTATTTATTTCTTATTAGTGGAGGTGCAAGCCACATCACATTTGGAGAAAAAAAAATCATGCATTTTAGTAGAGAGTAGCATATATTCAACAGGAACTGTAGATTAAGTTCTGGAAGGGATGAATTACTGTCTTATAACCTAAGGACTGATCTAAAATAAACAAGAAGGGAAAAAAGAGCAGATTTGTTTCAATCAATATTGTAGGTTATAACAATTAACAGTATATACCCTGTTGAGTCTTTTTACTCTTTCACAGACTCTTATGGGCCTCACTTTTATGAGTCTCTATAGGCTTTTTTATAAGACCAAAGACTAGGCAGGTATCACACAAAAGCATCAGAAGCAAAGACTAAAGATGAGTACTGGTTCATTCTTGCGGTGCCTTCAGACTCACCTCAGATTCAGTTACTGCAGAGGTCAGTCACATTCATTATTGCATTTTAAGATGGGTTAACTCAAGTAAAGCCAACAGATTGCTTGGGTTAACTAATGAAAACTTGTTTTTTCTTCCTACGTCACATTAAGATGCTAAAGGAGGTGCCATGATTTTTCTGGCTTTTGGCTATCTCCCTTCCTTACATATTGAGAGATTTCTCATAAAAATGTGCAAGATGAAGCAAAGTTACTGTCTGTGGATGGGTTTGTAAGCAGCAGGAACACTTAACTCTGTGTTTGTGTGTTATGAAAAGGATGTATGTGCAAAGGCATGTAAATTACAAAGGGTAGTGTCACTGTTTAGAAGTTATTTCCTTTAACAAGTACTTCTATTCAAACCCAGATGGTGCTTGGAGAATTTTCTGCTTCTGAAAAAAGTGTTCTCTTCCTCTTGGCCATGGTACATTCTTGTACCACACCTGGGAGTGGCGCTGGTCCCATTCCCTAAGCGTGGCTCTGGATCTGAATGTTCCACTGTTACCATAAATTGGATTCTCAGCCTAAGTCCCTGAAGTGATGTCCCATTTTTCTCTGGGATGTGAGCAGCATGCTGTTGTTGAACTCTAACATCCTTTCTCTGTTTCACCCTTTCCTCATCTGCTGAAAGTACACTCTGCAGCCTTGCTAAGAGAAGGGGAAGAAGAAAAAGTAAAGACTGCTCAGGAGAGTACTAGTTTCCTGATATAAAAAATAGAGCTTGAGAATCTTGTTGCTATTTTGTGTTACTATTTGGAGAACAGAAAACCAGTATTTTTAGAAACAAATGGGAAACAGAGATTCAAAGTTAGTTTTGCTTCCAGCATTTTCAGCGCTTGTTAGGCTTACGAGAGTCTCCTGGGAGCCTGCAGTAGCAATACAACAGAACATTGTTTCATTTAGTCTAGAAAGACCTTTTGCCCCCTAAGATTCTCACACTTGCCTAACACTAGACAAACAAGAAGCTACTTTCGAATTAGGGTAGAAAACCAACTGGAAAGCAGCCATCAGTACTGCCTGAGTGCTTAGCCCAAGAAGAGAAGCAGGCTGTCAAATCCATAGAAAGAGCAGGAAGCAAGGCAGCAGCAAGCACACAGAGGTAATTGAACCAATACCACCACACTTAACAAAATAGGCCCACATGTGTCAGGACAATGCTTTCACATCCAAGCAGAAGGAGGCAGGACACCTCTGCTTGTCTCAACAGATGACCTTTGGTCATGTTAACAGAATTGCTCCTGCGTAGAAAATGTGGATTGAATTTTTCAGATGGGTATCCTGGTGTGTCAGTTGCACACAGTCAGAAATGCAGAAGGGTTTTCATTACAGCACCAGCACACCACCAGCCTTCAGCTGGGTGCTTCTTGGAGCCCTGTCATCAAGAAAGCTCAGCCCTGTTAGCTACTAAACCTTCAGCTTAATGAGCTGTTGCACCAAGTATCTGACACTAATATATATCCCTTAACAGTCAGTGAAGAAAAGATGGTTCTCCTAATTTGTTATTCATCTCCTGTTGGAGAAGCTTAAAATAGGTCAGCTAACCTTTCCTAAAAGTGCTTACTCTCCAAGGACTATACAGAAGGTATTTCAAATGGAGACTTCTACACTGCATTGAGAAGATCAGAGGCCAGGATTCAAAAGGACAGTACTGCTAAATTCAACTGTGCACTTAGACACAGATCAAGGAATAGACATGGTAAAACTCAGTCAAGCCAGGGCCTGGCTGAGGAATGGAAACAGGGGGAAAGGCATGGCCAAGTCACAGAAGATAGAGCCAGGACATCTGTTTGGGGCTGCTAAATTCAGTAGCACCACAGAGATGAGGCTGCTGCCGCTCTATTCCCCAAGTAATGCTGACAGTGAGTCTGTTTGCCCCCCACACATGCACACACAGTCTGTGCCTATGGTTACATGCAGGTAGCCTTGCTGAACCCCTCTCTCTTCAGCCTTCCTAGATGACAGTGGTGAAACACTGGAACAGGTTGTCCAAGGAGGTTGTGGATGATCCTTCCCTGGAGGTGTTCAAGGCCAGGTTGGATGAGGCCTTGAGTGACCTGTTCTAGTGGGATGTGTCCCTGCCTATGGTGTGGGTTGGAACTAGATGAGCTTTGAGGTCCCTTCCAACCTAAACCATTCTATGATTCATTCTATGAGACGTGGCTGTAGTCAGGCAGCAGAAACTGCACTTGCAGCCTATGTGTGGGCATATCCCAGACCTCTGCCCATGAGAAGTGATCTATGGGCACACTGGGAAGAATCTCATATGGAGGAAGCAAAGGGGCTGTGAATTCAATGTCCTTCTTTTAGTAAGCTGCCTAAAATTGAATGCAGTATTGGAGGGGCATCCTCACCAGTACCAACCAAGTACAAGGAAACAATCACTTCCCTGCTCCTGCTGGTCACATCTTAGCTATCCAAGGAACTTGGTGTGTCAGCACAGTTTTATGTGACCAGTCTTCCTTCTCTGAATCCCTTCTCCCTAATAGTTTCAAACTTCCATTTTCTGCATGCTATTTTTGGCCTCATTGCTTTTCTCTGAACTCTCTCCACAGACCTATTATTTTTTGCAGTGCATTCATCAGGTGGGATAGTGTGCTGCTTGGAGGCTTTACTAGTGACAAGCAGAGTATACAGTGACTGCAACTTGCTGGTTACCCTCCTAAATGTGCATCTCAAGTTGAGGTTGCCTCTTTTCACTAATACTGCATTTGCCACCCATACTCAGTCTGTGATTCACTATGACCGCTCAGTGTCTGCATTAGGTTTTGCTTGTTCTCCATCTGGAATTTGTGTCCTTGCTGGTATTGCCTGGTGCATTTTTCCCTCTTAACTGTCCCTTGGCTGTTTCAAACTATTTCCTGGGTTTGTTGAGATCACTAGAGCTTGAACCCTGCCCTCCAGTATGCTTGCATTTCCTCTCATCTCTGTGCTGCCTACAAATTACAACATGGCTATTACTAAGGAGACTGAATAGATATGGACCAGCACAAGTCCACTTAACACATCCTTCCACTTCAACAGTGAACCCTTAACAGTCCAAATTATGCTTTTGTCAATTCTTTTCACCTTCTCTCTAGCAGCAACTTAATCTATCCTAAATTCATAATATCTTTAAAAACATGTCTTAGGTCTTTCTGTCAAAGCCTTACGGAGGTTAACAGAGGACTGCTGTTCTTCCATTCACAAGGCTTGTCACTCTTTGTAGAGGAAAATTATATTGGTTTAAATTACTTATTCAGATAAGTCCCCATTTTTTAAAAAATGAGAGGAAATATAATAAAATTATTCCTCTTCTTTGGTACAAGTTTTCCAACGTGACTAGCTTAGATTGTAACAGTTGCATCTTTATTTCACAACATGCTCTCTGCCCAACTGGAGACAGAGCCAGGATAAACTGTGCTGCTGCTGCTGCTGCTGCTGTTGCTTTTTGATTACACCAAATCTCCATAAAGGGGAAGCACCCAGGGAGAGCCTTAATGTTTCTTCCTATGCTCCTGGCCGGAGGCCTCAGATCCTATCAGGAAAGCACAGACATTTATGCAGCTAACCTGTTAGAATCTGACTGCTCTGTTTCTTGTTAATTTAAATGAAAACATTTGTGTTAGCTGGGTGATTAGGGGCCTTGAATGTTATGTCTTACAGTGCCAAATTGCTTTGTAGTGTTGTTTTTCCACTACTCATGAAGAGAGAAGATTTTGGAAGGAATTAATATTCATTTTAAATGAATTTGTCTATAGTAACTGATAAGTCAGTAGTCTGTGAGAATCTACTACATGGTACAAGATACAAGAAAGTGTCTCCCTCTGCTAGGAGATTCTCTGTGTAAGGAGACTGAGGGCTCCATTTTCACTGTCTCAGATTTTTTCATATAATATTTTTTAATATCAAATGTGCAGAGCCTACAAGTAACCTATGCATATTTACAATTTTACAAGGATTTATAGTGATAGGATGAGAGGGAATGGATTGAAGCTGGAAGAGACTAGATTTAGACTAGAGATTAGGAAGAAATTCTTTACAGTGAGAGTGGTGAGACATTGAAACGGGTTGCCTACAGAAGTTGTATATGCCCACTCCCTGGAGATGATCAAGGCCAGGTTGGATGAGGGTTTGAGCAACCTGGTCTAGTGGAAGATGACCCCGCTCATGATGGGGGATTTGGAACTAGATGATCTTTGAGGTCCCTTCCAACTCAAATCTGAGGTCCCTTCCAACTCAAACCATTCTGTGATTCTATATCGTATGTATTTTAAGTTTCAGCTTTGGAAATTCTGAAAGATAAGCGAGATTATTGTTGGCTTGTATAAGTATTGTACAGTAGGTAGGTACATTAAATATCTCTTCTTTTCCAGTAATTATGTCTACAGATATTCCACTGAAATCCTAAACTCCATTAAACATTGTACAGGCTTTGCTTTAGGTGGTATCCCACAGCTCCATTAGAGTTGTCTCCTCCTGTATCTTTATCTGTGACACTGAGTTTATAATCTTGAAGGACAAGATAAGCTCTTGCAGTGCTTTTGACTCCATTACTGACAGAGACACCTCTTCTGAGGAAGTGTTAGAATCATAGAATGGTTTAGGTTGGAAGAGACCTCAAAGATCATCCAGTTCCAACCCCCTGCCACAGGCAGGGACACCTCCCACTAGATCAGGTCACTCAAGACCTCATCCAGCCTGGCCTTGAACACATCCAGAGAGGGAGCAGCCACAACCTCCCTGGGCAACCTGTTCCAGTGTCTCGCCACGCTCACTGTAAAGAACTTCCTCCTAATATCCTGTTCAAATCTCCCCTCCGCCAATTTGAACCCATTCCCCCTTGTCCTGTCATTACAAGACCTTGTGAACAGTCCCTCCCCAGCCCTCGTGTAGGACCCCTTCAGGTACTGGTAGGCTGCTATAAGGTCTCCTTGAAGCCTTCTCTTCTCCAGGTGGAAGAGCCCCAACTCTCTCAGCCTGTCCTCAGAGCAGAGGTGCTCCAGCCCTCTGATCATCTTCTTGGCCCTCCTCTGGACTCTCTCCAGCAGTTCCATGTCCTTCCTGTGCTAGGGGCTCCAGAACTGCACACAGTACCGCAGGTGGGGTCTGACAAGAGCAGAGTAAAGGAGGAGAATCCCCTCCCTTGCCCTGCTGGTAATGCCTCTCTTAATGCAGCCCAGCACACAGTTGCTGTCTGAGCCGTGTGTGCACACTGCAGGCTCATGTTGAGCTTCTCATCCACCCAGACCCCCAGGTCCTTTTCCTCAGAGCTGCTCTCCAGCCACTCACCACCCAGCCTGTATTTGTGCTTGGGATTGCAGCGCCCCAGGTGCAGGACCTTACACTTGGCCTTGTTAAATTTCATGAGGTTAGCCTGGGCCCACCTCTCCAGCCTGTCCAGGTCCCTCTGGATGGATCCCTGCCCTCCAGCAAGTCAACTGTGCCACACAGCTTGGTGTCATCTGCAAACATGCTTGTTATCCATAAGCGAGTGTGTTCACTTAGAAGTAAATAGAAACCTCCTTCCCCTACACTTCTCACAAACAGTATGATCGGCACTGGAGTTCACATTATAGATAATAATATGAAAAGTACTTAAAATTCTTTCACTCAGGACCTGAAAATAGATCCAGTTGAATCCACTCACCCCTCTCTTCCAAATCTCCAAATCATCACATGCCTTCTGGGTTTAGTTTTAAAATTCTTCATAACATTTGAAGTAAACATTTCAACTCTGATTTGCTACACAAAAGGTGGAAAGAGGACAGTCTGCTTTTAAAGCGTTATATGAATGGTGTCTAACATAGCTTTCTCTCTGTGTAGCCATTAGAACTCAGGAACTGCATTAGTCCCAATGTCGTTGTGCCCTTTTGTCTAAATAACATTATTTTCTTGTGTTTACCATCTGCAGCAGGATGGCTAATAGCCAGTCACAACATTTTCCTTGACATAGCAAGGATATGCTCTAATTGCCTCTTTAACAAAGACCCTGATTACATCTAAATTCCAGGATTTCTGAGGGCAATTTTTTTTCGTGGCATCAACCTGTTTGTTTCTGACTGATTACTGCTTCAGTGCTAACCTTTCACTCCTTTGTATCTCAGACACTAATGGAAAATATTTAATCCAAAAGGAAAATTAGGGCAGGTAGCAATGTCTTAAAAGGCACAGTTGAACAATTTCTATGCAGCACAGTGTTTATCAGCACAAAAAGTTGTTTCTCTAAAGAAATGTGGTAAGCAGTGAGGACTTCTTATGAAGTACTATCATGCAGCCTAATCCCCCTCCCCAAATCTATGCCATTTCTAGAACTGCTCAGATGTACATTTGCTGTCTAGTGAAATTGTCCCAAGAGGTGACAAGGTTTCTCTGTTAGATAGCAGCAAAGCCTTGGGCCCTTGGAAGGGTCTGAATTCACTTTGCAGGAATACAGTTGCCCCATCAATGAACTTTCCTAAAACAGCCAAGGGAAGTTCAAAGTTAATGCCTGAGATGTCAACAGCGACAGAGATTTGCTTAGAGGAGAATCAGTGGCTTTGCCTCTCCTCTCTGCTCCACTCTGTGGAAAAGGCCAGAGTGTGAGGTACAGTATCCCAGGTTTAGCTATATATCACCTAAAGATGCTTGCTATCCAGAACTACCAAATTCTGCTCAGCCTAAGGCAATAGCTGTGGTATTCATCTGTGTAATTCTGTAATACATGGAGTGCAGACACAAATTTTATTACTGTGTTCTCTGTGGGAGTACTGAGGCTGAAGAGGACTCTTGGCACGCTAGGCTGCTTCTCCTGTCCCAGGAGATGTCAGGCAGGGCAGAGGCAGGCAGTGCTGGCAGGTCTGTAGCAGCCGGAGGATGAATATACCCCATGCAGGTGTTTCTCGTGACCTTGGGAGATGCAGGTAAAAACAGAATCTTACAGCAGTCATGGGAAGAGTGTCTAGTGAGAGAAGAATGTGAGTGTGGTCGTCTAAAATCAGCCAGGTCTTTGTTACTTGGGGTGGGCACTAGATCAAGCTGATTGCTTTAAATAAAGCTGTTTATACACCAGCATTAGGCTGCTGATATGTCTAGATGAAGTGCACAAGCCAGGGAAATGGCAAACATACTTGCTTGTCAATGTGAACACACAGGTGTCATATCTCATTCTAGATGTTTGTTCCATAATTATGTCTCATGTAAAAAAATTAGAAAATAAAAGAAATAAATTTACAGCAAGTCATAAAAACTCCTTGGGACTACACAATCCATATTCCCCAGAATTCTCCTGGAGACCCCAAGGACTGCTTTATGGACACCAGTATCCTAAAGCACTCCATTTCTGTGCTGATTTGTACCATCTGGCTTATTGTTTTTTGCCTTCAACACTATCAGTTCTGTTGCACTTTTCCTGTTTGGGAAAGTCTCCAACTCTCATGACATTTTTAAGTGACCTTTGTGTAGAGTGAAAGTACCATGTACTAGGCTCATAACAGCATAGCTCCATTTATTTAGAAACTTAAAAACCAAAATTTATCATTCTTTTAACCCCAAATCTCTGGAAAAATATACGCAATTAAAAGTTCCATAAGGAGAAGAGAGATGGGTGATGTCACAGAAAAGAAAATGACAGTAAATAAAGAAAGGAGGACAAGGTGAGCAGTTCTTTGGTTTTGTTTTTATTTGTTTGGGTTTTTTTTGTTTCTTTTGTTACTGTTTCATGAGCTGGAAAAAAACCCTAGTTTTTACTGGAGTGAACATTTATTTCCTTGAGGAAAGGAAATAAAAAGCTAAAAATTAATATTTTATCAGAGAGGGAAGTTTTCCATTTAACCTCAGAGAAGCATTTGCAGGTTGCAACAGGAAAAGCAAAGGAAATACAGAGCTTCTTAGCAGCAGTAGCTGCTCCTTTGCCTGCTACTCAGGGATGGGAGCAGAGCTCTGCTGTAAAGATTCTGGACAAATTCCATCTTCCCAGAGCCAGGCTGGGCAGCTCTGGCAGCCTCTCTGGGAATGTGTTGCACTGCAAGGGGAGGGAGTGTAGAAGCTACAGAGCTAAAATCCAGATTAATAAAACAATTTAGGGCCACGGCAGATTTTGAGCTATAAGAAATGTGGGTTTAGGTCTCTGTTAAGAGTGTAGGAGAATAAAGTGAAACTCACCTACAGAAACAGTTCATGCAGTATAACTGTTCTTATGGAAGCCTGGTGGATGATCTTCACTTAAAATATGTGATTAGAATCTGTTTGCAAATGACGATACAAGGAGTATCATGCTGCCTCTATTCTTTGTTCCCGTCACTGAGGACTTAGAACCACAGAAACTCTGATGCTCACAGAGATGAGCTTTAATAGTTAGGCTAAAGATGAGAATTTGTGCCTCCATTCAGGTAAGGGACCAGGATAAACTCTTCCCTAAAACTGCTGTCCATAAATCTCTCAGATTTCTCTCAGACCTTATAATTTTAACATGCATCCTGTTTGCCTTCTGGCAGCTGCCTCAAGGTAGTCTCCATCTACATAAAAGACTATCCACTGCTGGATCCAGAGTATAGCTTTTCCAGTGATGGGTACAGAAGAAAGGGGACCTTTACATTTTGCATTCACATATGATATTCATCTCTTAACTATCTGCCTGGCCACACAGATTAATATTCTGACAGTCAGGATCTCTCTATGATTCTCAGCCTTGAGCAATTGTGTTCTTGACTGCAAAACCAGTAGGCAAAGGTTCACACTGGCTCTGCAGCTCCCAGTGACCAAACAACAACAACAAAAAACAAAACAAGCATGCACCTCTCACAGTTATTTTAACCCACAGAAAAGGCAGGGAGAGCTCCCCTTGATGACATGAAGACCAAGACATGGGAAAATTTTCTTCATGCCATTAGCATGAATGTAGTGATGTTACTGAACACTGGCTAATGGAAGCAAAAATTCACAAGCTGCTGCAGTACCTTTTGATTACATAGATTTCCAGAAGTCTGTATTTGATTTGTCTGGGCTTTCTTTTTTTAAAAGCAGTGTAAATGCAAGGGGGGAAATCAAGAGCTTAACTACTGAGCTGGGCTGGGTAGCAAACTCTACCCAGTCTCTTTTGTCTTCATGACATTAAGCACACATTTAAGTGCTGGAAGTAGATTTGGTTCCTGAGAACTTTCCAAAATAAAGCCTCGAGATTTCTGGAGTTCATTCATACCTGCTCCAGACCTCATTTCATAAGCTAAGAGCTCTTTTGGCAGAGAAACATGGAACATATTCTGATTTTTTTCTGCACCAGTAACTGTTCTCTTCCAAATTAATGCTAGGATATGAAAAGTGGTACTGAAAGAAGTAAAAACATTTTGGGAGGTGGCAAAACCACAATACTGAAACAATAAATCATACTGAAAGTAAAAAATCCTGGTGATGTAGATTTTTGCCACAAGGAACTATTCAGCAATAAAATCTTTCACAGGAAACGAATATTGAATTCATGAGATGACAACTCTTACACCAATCAGGGAAGTAGCATAGTGTTAATCCTTTCCCAGCGGCAGATCAGTTGGATTTCACCATTTTAGTCAGAAAGAGTCTGATAGGAACACCAGAAAAAATGGCACCAACAAAGAAAGAGGACTTAAATCATTCATGCAGAGACAAACACTCTATTTCATGTGTTGAGAAGCTTTTATTGGATCACCACAACACTTTGGATTAGTGACACTATGGCTATGAAACATCAAATTATATTGTAGTCATTTTTCCAATGAAAGGAAATAAGAAAATAAAGAAGGACAGTGCATGAGGCTTCAGTCACTGAACTAAGCTGAATTTTGAAAGCCAGTCCCAGTAGGGTGCAGAGAGGGGATTTTGTCACACTCTTTCATAGACTCTTGTGCAGACAACTCCTTTCATGGCACATTCCTAAGGCACAAAGGCAAAGATTAATATAAACCTTTTGCTAACAGCAGTTGTGTCTGTTGCAGTACCCTCTGAAGTCAGTGAAAATTCAGATGTCACATCCAGCTTTACATATTTACAGAATTGTTTTTGAGAAAACAGCAAAGCTATTTTTGTATTGCAGGTGGAGTGGTTTCTTTTAAAATCTTCAGAGTTAATTAACTGGCATATAATGACAGAGATTGCAAAAGTAGGCTTAGCTTCCAGAAACAAATATACCTTCCTTCATATTATTGCTGGCTTGACAGAAATATCAGCCGATGTAGTTCATCATACCATGCCTCACCAACACTTTCAATTTTACACAGGATTATTTGTGGAAGCAGAAGTAGCCCGGGTAATTCAGAGGCCAAGCTTCTGTCCTAAAAACCTTTGCACATATGAGTCACAAAATATTTATCCTGACCCTCTCACCCTAGTAGCTTTCAGCAGCTCCTGCTGACACACAGCCACAGGATGCGGGCAACAGAGGTGACAGGAGATTAAGAAAGACCTCATGGGTCTGCCAAAGATGAGGCCTCTTTCAGGAGCCTTTTTGAGGCAAGGGGCAAATGGCAGGACAGCAGTGGGAGACGGTCTCTATTTCTCTGTTTTTCAAAGGTGATGTAATAATCAGAGAAAATTAACACACTCTCATGCAAATCACCCTGCATGAGAGCTTAACACAAAATGGAGTCAACACAAGCTAGCATGTGAAGGTATAATACTGCTCATTTCAAACAAGTCACCAAAACTAGTTTGGCTTCACTCTTAAAACACTTTAATGAAAAAGGTAATAAAGTACCTTTTTAATTAATAAGTGAAATCTTACGATTACGGTCCCTAAAATGTGTTATCACCTTGGCTTGGTCAACCCATGGTTTTCACATGGCTGCTAGAGAAAGGAAGGTTGTATGGAAATTGGGGGAAAGCAAACATTCCCCCAGTGTTCCCAGTGCGTGGGAAAGACTTGGTCTCTTCACCATGGTGGGTGCTTCAGAGGAGCTGCCAGGACCTGACCTTCTCCTGTTCAAATCACCATGCAGGCAGGTATGGGCACAGAGATGCTGGCTTTCACACAGCAAATCTCAAGCACTCACTTAAAGCCCAGCATGCACACATGGTTTTCCACATAGAAACAGAAGTGGGGAAAGGTGAAAAAAAACATTTTCTAACTTTGGACTATCCAAAGATAGGAGAAAGGAAAAGCCATTCCAGAGGGAGCAGCATGCAATTTAAATACTTTATTTGCACTTCATAAGTTACTCCTATTTGAAGACCTAATTTATTTTAAGACTAGTAACCTTGAGAGTAATAAGTATGTTGTAGCTTTGCTGATATAATAAAGACAATTTGCTGTACGGAACAACATTTATTTCCTTCCAGCTTCTTTCCTAAGCTAGTTCCTGTTTTCTCCTTCTTAATTTCTCTCACAAGCCAAAGGGAAAGACAAAACTGTCAGCCTGTTTTGACAGAAGCACACTGAAGGCTTCATCTTTCTGATCTTCATCAGTGTACAGGGAGTGTGAACTTACCACCACCATTTTCCCATCAACCAGTCTTCTCTTTATCGTGGTCTCTTTGCCATTCCACTTCTGCACTTGCACCAGTGCCCCTTTCTCCAAGGTTACAACACTCTGCAAAGGTCAGGAAAAGAATTTCAAACTGCAGTCCAAGCCTTGTAGAGTTGAGCAGCTACTCACTTTATGTTCAGCCAAATACACATTCTTGGCTAACAACAGGTTTACTAACATCAGTTTCACCACCACATTATTTCTTTTTTTGAGTAGTTTGGAAAACTCATAGTGCACTAACAGGGTAAGAAAAATTCCTCCTAGTGCCCTTCTAAGAGATGTCTAGAAACACTCAGAGATTCCTCATACCTTCACTTTCCTGTCATCTGGTGTTGTTTCATCAAACTGCTGGCCCAGTTTGAAAGAGATCATTGTGTTTTTGAAGGTGCTTTCAGTTCTGATGGTTACTACGTCCCCTTTCATGCTGATGATCACATCAGGCTTTGACAGGCCACCTAGTTTCCGGGTAGCTAAGCCCACTCCTAGAAATCAGAAACAACACTATTATTACATTCTAACAAGCAACAAAATCTTCAGTGAGAGAATAAAGAACATATCCTTCTGGAACACTCTACTGCTTGATTCAGGTGAGACTTCAAATGTGGAAGTACTGTGCTCAGAGGATGAGGGAGCCCCAGGTGATAGAGTGCACCTTCAGCAAGATATAAAGATACACTTGAGCACACACTCATCTACACTGAGCTAAGAAGAAACATGGGTGCCTAAAAATCTGCATGAATTTATGTACAGGCAGAATGGGCAGAAAATTTCAGAGAAAATGTCTATTTCTCATAAGGGCTTCAAAGATACTTTTAAAAAATCTTGAAAAAAATTGAGACTCTGCACTTTTGTAAACCAGCTGCCTGGAAGAAGCTGGATGCTGAACTACCAATATGCTGGTTCTTGTTCTTTAAAACGTAGGGGAGATCAGGTAATTCTCAGGTTGCTGCCGACATCCTTTAAGGATCCTTACATCTAAATCTTGATGAAAAGCAGAAGTCTGAGATGTGAACAGTGTTGAAGTATGCAAGCACAAAGCTGAAGAAAGTTTCAGGGAAAATCCCATATCAAAAGCTTTTTGTTTTGCCTAACGCTTTCCAGTTCAGTCCATTTTCTACAAACTGTGAGGTCAGAATCAAGTTGGAATGAAGGACACTGATGATGTATCGCTGCTTCATAGAAGTAGAAAGGGGATAGGTGGAATTATTGCCTCTGTTAATGCTATACTATACCCAGATGAAAAGACATGTTTAAAAGGATATAAAGTTATCCGCAAAGTGTGATTATTTGCAGTGATTATTTTATACCAAGCAATGCTGTTCAGATAACCAGAAAAATATCTGTAACTGGATTCTCATCCCACATTTAGTCGGGTTAATTAACTGCAATTCTTTTGTTATTCAGTTTAACTTTTCAGATAAAGGGGGTCAGTGTTTCAATGAATCATTTCTATAGCAAAAGCAATGCTGTAGCTGACTGTGCACTTGTTACATAGGAAAGAAGGCAGCATTAAAATGAAAAACAATGCCTGATTTATTACATTCCTGGTGTTCTTCAGTAACAGATAGATTCATTCATAGGATTTAGACTTCTGAATCTAAAGTGTCATGAGACATCAGCTCCATTATATATTGTAAATTATCGCAAGTCATGAATTTAATGGTGCAACTGAGAAACATAAAAAATGCATCATCTCCGTAGATTCTCCTTATTACAAAAACCAGACCAGATTTGGACAGTTGAGTTAGACAGAAGTGAACTTATTACAGCAATTTGGCACCTGCTATTCTGGTTTTCCATTTTAGATTCTAAGGGAAAGAAATCAAATTGTGTGTGGGAAGTAGTTAGATTACTTCTATGGCCAGTAAGAAGGTATCATCTATGAGCAAAGCATACGGTGAAGAAGAGACATTCCCAAAGAAAGCTTAGTTTAAAAGGAAAAAAAAAAATCAAAGACCATTCCTCACCTAATTCTTTCATATAGTCATCAAAATTTTCACTGGAGATGAGTTTCCAGGTTCCCACAAATCGGTTACACATTGTAGAGGCTTTGCCAGGCAATGGTCCTGCAGAGAGGTTCAGCGGCCACAGCAGCTCTTGGTGGGAGTCAGACAGGTCGTGTGCCTGACTCAGATCTCCCTGGCCTCCTTTTAAAGATGCCCGGTCCCTGTAGCGGGCAGGAGGGGCCAATAGGAAAGGCAGTGACAGGGGAGGACAATGTGCACCTTGTCCAAGGCAGCCCTGCCAGTACCAAGGCTCCGGGTGACGCCTGTCCTGGCTTCCTCAACTGAATAGATCAGGACACTGAGGAGCGTGTGGGGACAGAGACGTGAGGTGATCACTGCATCCACAGAGCAATCAGGGGACACAGCACTGGGGTCTCAGCAACACGGAGCCACCGAAGACAAGAATACTGCATCCATATGAAACTCAGCTCTGACTGTCCTTCCAGTGCCATTCTACTGCTACCACCACACAGAAAGGCTAGACTGGACTAGACTAGACTAGAATAGAATAGTATAGAACAGAACTGACAATGTCAGTTGGAAGGGATCCACAATGATCATCTAGTCCAATTGCCTCAGAAATTTAAAAGCTGATGAAACGTTGAAGCACATTATTGAGGATATGCCAAATACCTGTTAAATGCTGACAGGCTTGGGGACCCATCTAGGAGGCCTGTTCCGGTATTGGACCACCCTCTTAGGAAAGAAATGCATCCTAATACCCTGTCTAAAACCCTCCTACTGCAGCTTTGATCTATTTGCACAGCCTACATTGGATTAGCAGCACCCTCTCCACTTGGCCTGCTTGGGAATCTTGTAGCAAGTATTACCACTATTGTCCCCTGTGTGCTAGTCAGGTAAATCAAAGGCATGTGGATTTGGGTCAGGTTTTTTTTAATTATGATAATTCATCCTGGGAAGGGTCTCTGTGTTTTATCATTTAAAGGCAGAATGGAATCACACAGTTCTGTTTTCTCCCTTTGCATCAGAGCAACAATCCCAAGCTGTGGGTTCTTCCCTGTATGTCCTCCAGGCAGCACTACAAAGAGAGGAAGCAGCCAAACTTTGCTTTCCCACTTCTTCCACATCAGAAGACCAATGCCTTAGTTGAGATTAGCCCCTGTTGTGCTAGACAGGTGAATGACATGAACGGAGGCTGCATCATTAAAGGACTTGGTCTCAGTTCAGAGCCACTTGGTGAGAGGTAAGGAGTTTTACTGGATGAGGCCATATACTGCTCTCCTTTTGCCTTTCTGCAGCTGGACAGTTGGGCTGCCACAGTGTTAAGGGCAGATTTAAGCCAGTACACTCCTATGTGGCATTACGTTCACATGTGTCCTACTACTGACAGATTTCTTCAAGTTTCGTTGTTCACATGAAGAGATTCCACAACTTCCTTAGGATCATATCTCCCTTGTCCTGAGGAGCCCAGAACTGGACCCAGCCTCTGCAGTGCTGACTAGAGGGGAAGACTTACCTCCCTCAACCTGCAATGGTCCTCCTAATGCAGTTCAGGACATCATCTGCTGATTTTGTCACAACGGCACATTGCTGGCTCATATTCAGCTTAGTGTCAACCAGGACCCTCATAGCCTTTTCTGCAAAGCTCAGTTTCAGAGCTTGAAAAGTTTGAGTTTGAATTTTCAAAGGCTTTTTTAAAAAATGCCCATTTAGATCTCTTTTACTTGTGGTTAGTAAAAATCAGACAGAAAGAACAAATCCATAAAGTATGGATATTTGACAGGCAGGAAATTTAAGGTGATGTAATTCAAGACACTTCAAACTATCTGAAACTTAGTGTAAGACCACATGGACTGTAACTCTGTCCTTCTCCTTCCTAAGCCATCTTCCTCGAAAAGCTCTTCCTTGCTGCATGAGGGTATTAGATGGCCTGTCTCTTATTTATGTGGACAACAGTTGCCTGTTTGTCCTTTTTGCATCATTACACTTTCTGACATGAGATCCCTCATTGGGGTCTTTCATCTTTGCATTCTAAGGATGGAAGGACACTGGGATTATAGGTTGTGGGACTAAATTTCTTGTGTTTAGTGAGAAAGAGTGAAATGGAGCTGATGCTGGGCCAAAGAGGTTGAAGTCTGAGTCTTGTAAGCTGTCATATTGAAGAAGCATACTTGAATAGGAAAACAATAGAGCTTGAGCAATTGAAATATTGCCAGCTGTGGTTGTGGGAAAATAACAGGACATTAAATCACAAATTTCAATACATGCAAAAAGTTTTTATCCTTTCAGTCACAACATTGGTAAGAGTAAGCTAACAGATCTTCCCATTACTGTTCAGCTCTAATTACAATGCAGTTACTGTGGGGGAGGGAAGGCCCCCACATTAGGAAGCAGAAGCTGTATCTGTAATCTATAAATGAATGTCAGCCTCTGAAGGTGTTGTCCACACAAAGCTTTTCTAAAGCAGAGATGCATCATATCACAGTTTGTGTAAATTTGTGTACTCTATCCAATCTCTGGAAATGAGCAAGCTCTTCCTAGATGAAACTATCCATTATTTCTCAAGGAGTAATATGAAAATATTCTACAGTTGCTCCTCAGGCGTTCTTAGTTCTTTCATTTAACTGTATTAACCACATAAAGATAGTTGAACAAGACAATGCTGCTGCCTTTGGGAAAGAAAAGATGATTGGGATGTTGTAAAACTAGGCCCAGAGAAATCCAAGAAGAGCAGATTAGTCCGAATAGAAGAGCTATACTGCAGTACCAGTAACCTTAAGAACAAAAGTGACAGGGAATTATTTATACAGACAAAACCCTAGTCTTAAACAGACTCAAACAATGTTGACATTGCTGCCATCTCTCTCTTTGTCACTAAGGAAAAACAGCACTTTCATTTAGAGGATTCACAGTCTAGAAAGAAGAAGAGCATGGAAACAATTTATATGGAAAACATTATCTTTTTTTAACATTTAAAGGGGAAAAAAGTCAGGGTCAGTGAGTACATGTGATAAGATGAGGCTTTGATTCCCTTTTTTTGCTTCTGGTTGAAGTAAACTGAGGTTTGAAATCAATGCACTTGGAGATTGTGAAGCAACATTAGAGATAATAGTAAAAACTGATAAAAGTACTGAGCTAAAAATGTAGCAAGAGTAATTAAATGAATAAGGAATGAAGCTTTATGTCAATTTCTTTGAAGGAAATGTGATCCGGGAAAATTCATTGAAAAAAAAAAAAAAAAAGTCTAAATAAAATTCCTAGGAGAGTAATAAAGTAAACAGAAATAAAAGCAGAGAAGAGGCCACATGCCTGCCTTGCTGTGAGGACACCAAGGATGTTTTAACACTGACTTTACAGGGCCAAGGGATCAGCTTGGAACACAAGGCCAACAGTCTGATTCTTTGCAATAGCTACATTGGAGGGTGCAAATAACCTTTTTCGTTCTTAGCTGGGGCCTCCCATGAGACCACACCAAGACTGAAGCTGGGCATACATCAGGCTTGACTGTCCAGGATGTCAAAGTATTGCAAGTTCCTTTGAGTGGAAACAAAGAGTTTAAAGAAAACCAGAAAAGTAGCAGAAAGGTGAAAGCTCAGAATAAGCCTTGCTTAGTTTTTCTCCTGAACAGCTGTGGTTGTGAGTCTCTTTTCCCTCTTGTCATTCAGGAACCTGTAAAGTAGTAGTGAGCAAACGCTTTAGTGGGCAAAGGTCTCCTCCTTTCAGCATTCAAAGGTGCCTACTGCATTAAGAACATTGGCTACCAGGTTTTGTAAGTGTTTGGTGAGGTCCTGCTGTTTCAGAGAGGAATGCTATTGATGGTGTCTGATTTCTGAAGAACAGTTTAGCACTATGGAAAAGAGAGTGGGACCTGTGCTGATCTGCAGTCAACGAAAAGACTATCTGCCTTTCTCTTTAGAAATGAGAGGTTCTTTAGTGGAACAGGTTCCCAGAGATGTGGTTGAAGCCTCGTCCCTAGAGACAGGCAAGGTCGATCTTTGTGGCCACCTGAGCACCTGATCTAGTTGAAGATGTCCCTGCTCACTGCAGATGGGTTGGGCCTTTGAGGGTCACTTCCTAGCCTATGCATTCCTTGATTCTGTGATTCTGTGACACGTATGCTGTCACCTCCATCCAGGTGTGAGAGCACACACCTTTGTTTACCAGAGAGGGACCATCACTGTTTATTCGAGAAGTCACCAGGCTGCTGTCTATTTTTAGAAAATAAATTTTCACCTTCTTCAGAGAACAGATTTCAGACATACTCTAAGAAAAAAACATCACTAATACATCACTATGGTGCTGGCCCTCTTTAAGGTTTTAGAGAGAATGTCACTTTATTGAAATTTCCAAAAATTGAAGTTTTAAGTGGCTGATGCATTTACAAAGCCTGAATTTATTCACCAGGTGCTGAAAAGGTGATTCTTTCAGAAGATATTACCTCAGACTGTGAAGGTTGCAATTATAACTGCAAGCTGCAGTTAGATTTCTGTAAAACTAAGGCTGCTATCTGAATATTGAAAATCTGACCTCTGAAATAAAGCATTTCCATATCTGTGGGCAATTGAACTATGGGTGGATCTTCAATGTCTTTTTATAGCTCATTTAAGTCAATGTTGTTGCTTCTTATAGTCTCTTCCATCTAGAATTTCTGACACTGTTCATAGTTTTTTAAAAATTTATCTGCAGGATTGACTGAGAATCTGTTGGAACTGCTCTCAAATGACTCCTTAGCTCACCAAGAGGGTAGAAGTTCCTCTTTTTCTTCACCCCTCTCCAGTCATATTAATAGTACAGAAACTTGGGAACAGTCTGAGTCATGCAGAGGAGAGTTCAAGTATACAACCAGTAGGGTTTCCAGCAGGGACTCACAACCTTCACCTCTGACAGCTGCCCTCAGGAATGCCAGGAATATGCAGAATTTTGTTCAAAGATCTTGAGATATATCCGTTTCACATTTTGTGGTTACTGTACACATTTTCAGACTCTTCTTGTTCAGATTTTTTTTTTTTTTTTAGTTCTCTGAGGTGTAGAAATCAGGAATTCTGGGCATGTGAAGTAAAATATGAGGCCAGGTCTAAGGGCAGTACAAGAAGATAGTTTGAGAATACAAAAAGTTGAGAAACGTGGTGTCCAATGGGCTTTGCATCTGGAGAGGCTTGTGTTCCCAAGGCTGTTCTAATGAGCTAGCAGAAAATTCATGAAGAAGATTGCACCACAAGCAAACTTTTACAGGCTTTTAGCAAGCTTGAAAGTACTTTTAAAGCTGCGATTCTTAATTCAAGGCTTTTAGTCTAAACATAAACCACAATGGATGTAAAGGAAAAGGACATTAGCAGAACAATACCAGCTCAGAGATACAGCAACTCTAATGTCACACTTAAGATCAAGATACTTCAGATGATCCCCAGGTTTAAAATTATTGGCATTTGTGTGGGGAGGAGGTATCTGGTTCCCTGCTGTCCTGGTTTTAGCTGGGATAGAGTTGATTTTCTTCCTAGCAGCTGGTGCAGTGCTGTGTCTTGGATTGAGTGTGAGAGTAATGTTGATACCACATGGATGCTTTTAGTTGTTGCATTATGCTCATCCTAAGTTAAAGGCTTTGCAGTTTGCCATGCTCTGCCACTGAGAAGATGCACAAGGAGCTGTAAGGGAGCATGACCAGGACAGCTGACCTGGACTAGCCAAAGGGATATTCCATAGCACAGAACATCATGCTCGGTATAGACATTGGGAGCAGTTGACTGGGGGGGAATGGACTACTGCTCAGGCATCAGTCAGTGAGTTGGGAGTGACTGCATTGAGCATCACTTGTCTTTGCTTGAGAGTTATCTCTCTCTTTATTCTTATAGGCCTTTTCATTACAACTATTATTATAATTTACCATTATATATTATTTTAGTTATTACATTTTTCTTATTTCAACTCACGGGTTTTACTTTTTTTCCCAAGTCCTCATCTGTCTCCCATTGGGAGTGGAGCAGAATGAGGTCACAGCTTAGTTTCCAGCTGGGATTAAACCACAGCACTTGCTCAGACTGGAAACCAACACTGGGCATCCACAGTCATCCTCCTCCTCTCTGCCCCAGGAGCAGGCTTGAAGCCAAGAAAAGCAGCCCCATTATTCCTCTGGCTGTGCACAGATTTCCTTGCAGTGAGTAGCCCACACACAGAGCTCACTGGATATTGTGTTTAGGTCTAAATCTGTCACTGTCACACAACAAATGCCACTCACTTGGATCATCTCCAATTCTCTGTTCACAGTGAGGTGGGTCACAGTTAGCAAGTGTGTCATTAGCTGTCACACAATACTTTCCTGAGCAGCACCCCTTTGCATGTTTCATCCTCCCCAAACCTTTTTCTGACAAACTCCAGCACAAGAATGGGTTGTAGAAAGCTGAACACTTTATTGAATAGCCACAATAGAATAGACTAGCTATGTATAACTGCTTTGGGATATAGCTGTAAAAAGAACAGTTCTCTTTAAAAATGTGTTTGTGGAGTTTTTAGGTTAAGTTGTTTTTCTCCAGCTTTAAGCATTAGTCCTGTGAGAAGATGGCTTCTTCATGCTTTTTCATAAATTCTTTTGGAGGTAACATTATTCATGGAGCATTCCTGGAAAGAAAGGCAAATTTTGTCAGGTTGTTACTCTCAGTAAACATTTGTGAGTTAGGAGGCAAAAAATTACTTATCCATTGGGAGCCAGTGTAAGGGGGGTAAAAATTATTTCTCCTCCTGTATAACCAATTGCCAAAAGAGTGAAAGTCAAGTTTGAGAGCTTCAGAAAGAGAAGTCTGAAATACAAATGCAGGACTGAAAGATCATTGAAGGACTGTTGCAGCAACCCTCAGGAGATTTAGAATCTCCTCTTAAAAACCTCTAAAGAAGGCTGCCAGGTCTTCTGTGGAGGCTGATTGGACTCTGGAGCTGGGCAATACTCTTGTTTCTTTTCAGCTTTTTCATCTGTGGCTTGTCTTCTTCACACGTGTGCAAAACGCATACCCACACATACAGAGAGAGAGTTCCAAACAGCTCTCAGACTTGCAGCTGCTGCTGTCAGCCTCTGCATGTTAGGCTCTGTCCTCATCTATTTTTCTGTAAATCAAACTTTGTTCAATCTTTCTTTACAAATTTATTATTAAAAATCATTTCTACTTGTTCTCTTCTGGTCCCTATCCAGGGATATTTAAATATTAAATTTATAGATGTTATTTTTCACTAGAGGAAGGAACAACTCTTCAGGGCATTCATGTATGTGCATTGTTTTGCAGAAGATAGGAATCTCAGCTGCCTTTTATGAACACAGTTTTAAGCCACTCCCAGAGTCTTCAAAGTATTTTTCCTAAAACTGGAGGGCAGTGCTGGGAAGTCTCAAACTACAGGTGAGCCTCAACAGCACCAAATCAAGCCCAATAGTCTCTGAGCAGATGATACCAACCAACAGAGCTCAGATACAGAAGGCATACTTTGTTTGTTTGTTGGGTTTTTTTTAGCTATAACATCATTGAACAATTGTTGGTGGTACATAGAATGGTTCTCACAGAAGGCTGCTGAGTCTTTCCTGGAGATTGTCTGGAGTATTTTGCATCATCAGAGAGTGGACATGCTTTACATGGATTTTGCCAATGGGTCCTCTATTCTGTCCATGACACAAAATTCCAATATATAGAACTTTTATTCATGGGAATGTTGTTTCTTAATTTCTACCCTTTCCCAAGCATGTTTGCTATGAATAGAGAACAGGCAGCTCCACAACATTCCTTAAGTTTAACAGCATTCAATTTTCATGTGCACTCCAGACTCATTCAGAGACTTCTCACCAAGCTCACAGAAGCCTTTAGGATATTTTCATTTCCCATGAATCCAATGCAATACATCTGCCCAACATGAATTCTGCATCATTAATTTAGTCATTAAGTAAAAAAATGAACACACCACCACCAGGTTCCCGTCCACCACTTTTCTCTTTATGATAGTCTGTTTTCCATCCCACTTCTGCACCTGGGTCAGAGTGCCGTTGTCTAGAGTTATGACATTCTGCCAAAAAAAAAAAGGAAAAAACTAACTGTGGCTGTTTCATCAGAATGCTGTGGGGTGAGGAGAATCATAGAATTGTTTAGATTGGAAAAGACCTCCAAGATCATCACCTTCAATAATCAACCTAACACTGTCATAGCTGTTAAACCATATTCCAAAGTGCCATGTCCACACATTTCTTGAACACTTCCAGGGATGGTGACTCCACCACCTTCATGAGAAACTTGTTCCAGAAGACTGTTTCCATGGCCTAACAGCACAGCCAACACTTCTGCATTGGGTCTCAAAAATTACAATTCCATCCTCCTGCTCCCACTCCCATTTTAAGAAATGTAATTGGAATGCAATGGTTTTGGACTCACCTTTGTTTTTCTGTCGTCTGCTGTGGTCTCATCAAACTCTTCACCCAGCTTGAAAGAAATCTCTGTATTTTTAAAGGTACTTTCTGTTTTGATGGTTATCACATCACCATTGATGCTGATAGTTACATTGGGCTTGGCCACACCAGCCATTTTCCTGGTAGCAAACCCCACACCTGTAAGTAAGACAGAGGACTCTGAAATATCTGTCTTTACACAATGTTTTTCATTTTTTGTTTGTTTGTTTTTATTTTATTGGGAAAGGATGTCAGAGCTGATTTCCCTAATTCTTCCTGATTTTTTAATTGATTCTGTGTTTCAGAGGTTTCATCTCATTAGCTTGGTATGGTGGTGGACCAAGCCAGATGGGATGAGGTAAGGGAATTCTCTGCTCTGTCACCGCCAGAATGGCACAAGCAATATTTTAAAGACTGAGGCAAGATTTTAATACCATATTTTTGCATGTACACTTTTTTTTGAGTAAATGCAGTGGTTTGTATACTAACTTGTATGCTACTTATAGCTAAAACTAAATAAACAGAAATATATGCAAGTTTCTAAGACAGAAAACCAAACAAACGAACAAGGGAAAAAATGCAAGCAGTTTTTATACTTATCAGCAGCTAGGCTGAATAAAAGGAAATGATTAAAAAATAGCTGGCAATGATTGTGTCCTGAGTAAAATCTGGGTTAAAGATTAGGAGTACAAGAGTCTCACTGGAAGCTGTCTGAATGCTGTGTAAGTCTAATCCCCCAAAACCTGCCCCCAGCTTTTTTGCAAGTACCCACCCAATCACTGTAAGTTACCCTGTACTGGTCGCACATTTTAAAGCCCAAATTTAATTCTAAGCAAGAAGTCTACATCTTTAGAGAGGAATGTTACCCTCACGTCTTTTGCAAGTATCAGCATGAATCCATGCAATTTTCTTTGCACTGGAGGCGGTTACAGTTTCCTTTACTATAGCAGCCGTGACAGTCTCTCAGTCCAGCAGCAGTATAATGACTTTTAGGTGTGTTGCTTTCTTACACAGAGGAGCTGCATTCTAGCATTGCTTCGAGTTGTGTATCCAAGGATAAAAGCTAATCCACACAAAATATTACAGTGCAGTGATTCACTTCCATTTATAATACTGCTAACTAGGCACACATAGACCTGACTTACCCAAAACTATTTCTGACCATCAAGGTTCTTCTCTGTTATGGGAATTTGACACTAACTCAAACAACCAAGTTCCCAGTTTAAGACCTTCTGATCAGAACAGCTGGACTAAAGCCCTCTTGGTAAACAGCATAGCCAGAAAAAGCAAGTAAAGAACAAAGTTCAAGATCAGCATGCCTTCCCTGTCCCGTAAACCCCAACTCCAAATAACAATTCTCACCCAGCTCTTTCATATAGTCCTCAAAATTTTCACTTGAAGCGAGCTTCCAGGTGCCCACAAACTGGTCACACATTTTGGCAGGCTAGAGAGAAGTCTTCCACAGGACAGGAGGATCGTATGAACTCCAGGAGATCAGGAGTAATCTTTAAAAAGGAGCCTTGGCCACATGATGTTCTAGGATGACCAATGAAGAGTGAGACCCAGTGACCAGTGTTTTCCTTCTTCTCCTCCCCCTTCTTTGCCAGTAGGTCATAGTGTTATTATTCATATGCCCTTACTAGCACAAAGATCACTGTCTTATTTCAATTTTATTATTTTGTCATTCAAGTGCAGTCCACCTTAAAGGCAGATAATTAAATCATATTGTCTTTCAAATAAAAAGGTAGGCTCAACCAACAAAGGCTTATGTTTTCTCCTGCATGCTTTCATTTCAGTTTGCAGTATCGAATGGACACAACTACATTCCTAAACTGCTAGATCTGAAAAGTCTGTTGTCATAATTTAGTTTTCTTTCTGCACACCTGCAGTGAAACTTTTTCTCCAGAGAGGCACAGAAAGAGACTGCTAAGAAAGAGGCTTTAAGAGGGTAAGGCAATAAAAATGCTTCCTTGACAGGGATCTCTTTATCACTTCACTACCTGAGTAAGGTGGCTGAGTTGTCATCATTCTGCTTATATGTGATATGAAGAGGAGAAAAGCAAAATAACAAAACAGATTATTTCTAATTCTTTTGCTCCTGTGTTTTCTGGAGACCTGTGCCACAATGTCTAGCATTATGGCTAGTTATGGCATAAAGATAGGCTCTGGTACTGATCCACCAAACTCTCTGGACACTTAATTTGTTTTCTATTCACAGTGTTCAGAGAGTAACCTGTTTGAGGCAAGGCGTATAACATAATGAGGTCTACCTTTACTAAATACCTAAGCCCTGTCACAGCTCAAATCACAACAAATCTGTATCAGAAAGCAGTCACAAAGCCTGCGAGACTTTCCTTCTGGCTGTAATGCGCTATTCCAATGACAAAAGGCAGCCTCTCCAATTCCCTTAGGTTGCTTTCCTGGAAATACTCTGCCGGTTGTTAGGCAACAAATATGTTTGTGCACGTGTTTTTGTACTTGTTGACTTTATAAGTGACAGAGTTGTAGAAAAGTTATTTATATAGGACTGTAAGATAAAGGCAAGGGAGGTCAGTAAGTTTCCAGCACAACCTCCCAATCAGGCAGAGCCCTTTCATGAGTTCATATAAGGCTGTACAGAACTGTGCCCTGGTGAGACTTGGAAACCTCCAAGGATGGAGCCAGCACAGCCTCCCTGGGCAACCTGTTCTCCCTGCCCAGCTGCTCTGAGAGGGAAGAGGTTTTTTTATCCCTTGACTGAACTTTTCTTCTTTCAGCTTTTACCATTAGTGTCTCATTCTCTCACCATTCTCTGCTGTGAAAAGCCTGGCTCCAGCTTCTTGGCACTTGCCCATAGGTGCTGGGGGGGGTTCTGCAAGACTCCCAAAGCTTTACCAGGATGAACCACCCCAGCCTCATAGACTTTCCCTACAGGGCAAGTGCTCCAGCCTCCTGAGCATCCTAAGTGCCCTCTGTTGAACTCCCTCCAAAACTGAATACAGCCCACTGGGAACCCTTTAATGAGTATTCAGTACTTCTATCAACCTGCTGGCTGAGCTCCTCTTCAGCCTATGATGTTGTTGGCTCTTCGGCTGCCAGGGCCCAGCTCAGGGCTCACCAGGACCCCTCATGCTAGGAGGGATGGATCATGCCACTCTATCTGGTACTGCTGTAACTTAGGCCAAGCAAGAGGGTTTTTTAAATACTTGTTTGGCTGGATACAAGAGTGGGAACCTGTTCTAAGGTCCCAGCATAAATTCAAGGTGAGCTAATGCTGGAGAGCAGAGAGGAACAGATGAAAGGATGCCTATCTCTGCTTGCCAGCTTGCTTCTTTGTTTTCTAATTAATGTTTGAGACAGATTAATTGCCTTAGACATCTGCTTTGCCAGGAAAAGCTGTAACTAAAGCTTCAGTACTCATGATGTAAGGGCACTGACTTAACAAAATATTAGTTTCAGTTGATTTGAAAGTTCAGGAGTTCAGTGAGGCTTTTCCCTCTCTTAGGGAAGGAGATGAGCAGGAGACATAAGTAGGTAATTTTCCCTTTGCTCAGCAGAACAATTCCCAACAGCAAGCTGATTCTCCTCAACTCCTGATTGTTGTTTGAGGCCTCACTCAGTGCTAGGGGTACTATTGCAAATGGTCATTTTGCCAGAGAGTCATATTTTGCCAGCAGCAAAAATGAATCTCTTGTTTCCTTGAGAGGCTTCTAGCACTCAGTAACTACCCAGTCACACTGCTGGGCTCTCACATTTGGACACCTCAGGCCATTGGGAGCCAGCACTTGATGTTTCCTTTTAGCAATTCTATGTTCACATATTTCCTCCTGGATTTTAGCTCAACCTTTGAGTACTCCATTTTCTTGTTTGTGGACTTAGTTTCCCTGAACTTGCCCCAGAGCATAAATCCTACCTCTTCTTTCCCTTCCCCCTCTCCCCCCAAAAAAAAAAAAAAAAAAAAAAAAAAAAAAAAAAAAAAANGGTTTTATCCCTAAAACTCTCTCTAGATTTAGCTGTTGCAGCAGACTAGGAAATTAAGGAAGTAATCTGTATCCCAAAGCACTTTAGGATTTCTTCTAATGATTTGAAAACTTGCTAATAGCATTCTGAAAATTTCCCTTGCATCTGTGCTTTTCTGAATTATCACAGATCATCCAGCTGAGATCATCTCTTGAAGCATCTATCTGATCAAAGCAGTAAGACTGCTGGTTACATCTACTTTGGGACTGCTCAGCAGGACTCCATTCTGGTTCTGCCTTGTTACTGCAGTGCATATCATACCACCTGGATGGAGCCAGGCTTTGCATCTCATTTCCATGTGGATCTGCATTTGGAATCCTTTCACTGGAGTTTTCATTATTTACTTCTTGATAGATATTTTTTAGCAAGCCGAGAAAATATCTTCAAATAAAGATGACACACTAGTTTATTTTGGAATATCTCATAAGTTTAAACTGTTTTTATTATTGGTAGTCCTCTTAATGGTTCTCTCTCATGAAATGAGAACATTCCCTAAATTCCACTCCTCTTTCTAAGAAAGCTGAAGAACGAGCAACAGTATTTCAACAAGACTAAAAAGACCCAGTACAAAATATTTAAGCTTTGCTGAGCCTGCACTTGGAGTAAATATACACAGTTTTCTTCAGCCCTGTCTCTGCAGGTTATGTTTTATTGCTAGCAGCACTTTAATCTGAAAGCTTCCTCTGGAGCTGCTATCCCTGAAAGTGTGCAAGAAATGTGTAGACTCAGCACATCAGGACATGGTGTAATGACCATGGTGGTCTTAGATTGACACTGGTCTTGATAATCTTAGCAGTCTTTTCCAATAGGAAAAAAAAAAAAATCTGTGATTCCACGTTTGTATTCTATGGTTCTATCATTGTATTTGCCAGAAAGCTGTCACTACAGATACATTTGGACTGCATCCAGAAACCTACTGCCCCAGGTAAAGGAAAGGAAAAAAAATCAAAGTAGGAAATTCCCTGAGCTGAGAGAAGAAGCTTTACTGAAAGCAGCCATGTCCCTCCATGCATGGCTGGGTGTGGGGCAGATGTGAAGCTAGCAGCTCTCATGGTTCTCATGGCACTCTGCAGCTGGCTGCAGCCCTCAGGTTTTGGAGCTGCAGGGAAGAGGAAGGAGCCAGTTTGAAGAGGCCATCAGCCCAGCCAGGGCCAGTGGCCTCTTATAGCTTCCTCCTCTGCAGCATCATTGCTGAATTTCACATTCACAGGCATTTTGTTTATCTCATCTTGTACCAGACAAAGTCAGTTAGCAATCAAAGGATCTCTGAGGAAGGAAGTGCAAAGGCTTTTCTAAAGCAGTCTATCACTCTTGCCCTTCTCACTCTGTGGAGCTGTCTTGCTGGACACAATTGCTTATGTCTCACATGGGAAAACTCACATCTCCTTTCAGGGAGCGCCTAACAAATGCATTGCTTACTGTCAGGTAGTAAACCCAAGCCTCACCTGGGATGCTGCAGACACAGGGTGGCTTGCACAGAGAGGATGGAGTTTGCCATCTCTCTCAGCAGGCAGGTTCAGCAGATGTGGGTGAGACATGTCACTATGGCTCTTGGTGCCCAAATGCCTAACAGCAGCCATAATTTTGGCATACACTGAGTCTCTGAAGCTGCTAACAACAATAATGACACCTAGCTGAACCCTAAAATGGACTCTAGAGCTCCAAAATTACTTTAAAATCTCTATCTTCTACTTTTTCCCTTCTTGAGGATCTCATCACAGTTGACAGGTATGGGAGGTTGTGGGTCTCTAGCGTAGACAAAATGGGCTTTCAGGAAGAAAGAACATTTTCAGCTGTCATTCTCAGTACTGGCAGCTGTTTCATTGATTTGCTTTCATTGTGCTTTAAAAGGAATTTCTGCTCATCTCTACAGGTTAGCAAACCCCTCAGAGTATTACAGACCAAAGTGCTGCCTCAGCTTGTAACTGCACAGAGTGCTGGTTTTGGACTACTAGAATTTTATGAAGAAATAAACAGATCAGGAAGGTTTGTCCCAAACTAACACTCATATTGCATGCTAACTATTGCTAAGCTGGTGTAGCATTGTTTTGTGGAAGCACCATGCAGGACTTAGAGCCACAGTATCCCTGGGAGCTGCTGAGAGGGCCTGAAGCACTTGAGGCCATTTGCAGAAGACTGCATTGCTGCCTCCTCACCCCTGCAGCAAGGGCACACTATCTTAGCCATCTTTTTCGTTTCAGAGCTTCTGATGCTTCTTTAAACCATGTTGAGTTCTGCCATTCCTCTTTGGGAGGGTTGTTTGAAAAGCTTGGTGGGGTGTGTGCTCCATCATGAAAGTACAGAGGTCTGTGCTGCCTTAACGGGGGTCCTTTACACAGGCTTCGGTATTGTGAAATGATAATGAAATGCCTGGTGGAACTGTCAATGCACTGTACACAAGGGAACTACAGCACATCTGCCCAGGTAGGAACTGAAGGAACTAGACTGCAGGCATAGCGTGAGGTCACGCATGGCTGTGTTCAACAGACACTGTCTATGTCTCAGCCCCTGCAGATATGGCTTCCTCCTTCCTTCATATCAAAGAATCACAGAATCACAGATGGTTTGTGTTGGAAGGGACATTTAAAGATGTCCAACTCCTGTGCAGTCAGTACAGACTTCTTCAACAAGAGCAGGTTACTCAGAACCCTGTGCAACCTGACCTGGAATATTTCCAGGGATGTGGTATCTACCTCTCTCTGCTGCTGCCAAGCTATTTAAGCTGAACATAACTTAATTGCTTTTATGATCTGATATGGCTTTAGCTCGTACATACTCGTGTTCTAACAGTACTTTCTGCATTAGTTTTGCTAATGTGAACTTCTTGTCAGCCAAAACTAACTTGCTTGAATTACACCAAAGTATTTGAAAATCGCTGCTGTCATTTATAATTTGCTGCCTGGCTTGTTACTCATTCAGCCTGATCACCACAGTTAAGGAATGACTGAGTCCTCCTTGGTGTACATACATTTTCCATGAAGAAGCCTCTTGCAGTTGCAGCAGTCCACATTCTTCCGTTCCCTATTTAAGTGGGATGAATACAATCCTCAGCATTCAGAGCAGAAGAGAACAGCAGAAATGCTGATTTTGACTGTTGAGAATGACTCCCTGCTCCACAGAGACTGAGCCAGGGATATGGGTTGTTCCATGAACATCTACGGCAGTTCTATTCTGCAGAAATGGGCTTGGTAGAGGACACCAGTTTACTGCTTGTGTTGTATTGTTGTTCAACCAGATTCCAGTTATTGCCTATGACTGTTTACCCTACAAACATCTGCTCGTAACTAAATGCATGATAAGGTATTGCCAGGCTCTGACTGAGCTGTGTTTGGTGACTACCCAAAAAAACCCCGTTTCCTTCTTTTCAGTTCCCTATCTTTAGGACATGAACCCAAAGCCTGATGCCTCCTTACCTCAGCCTCTTGCAAAGCCTGCTACAGAAGTTTTCAACCTGTATTTTATAAAATGTTTTGAACTGCTAATACTGAGTTAGAGTGTCACAGAAAATATGGCATGAAAGTAATTGTAAAGAACTTTTAGACCCATGTATGAACACTTCTGAGAGGGGTGACTGATATTTTATGTGTCACTTTACTACCGGAAAACCTAGCAGACCACTTGTTAAGCTTAGATAGAACTGACCTTGGTGACCTTAGAGGTGTCTTCCAACCAAAATGACTCTGTGATTCTACAATCTTTGATGACTTCCTTTGCGATGTGTGAAAGCAGGCCACTGCTGCCAAGAACCAGAGCACTGTTGCTTGGCAAGTGCCCCTCTTGTTCTTAAATCAGGGGTTGTTAGTGCCATCAGGATGAATTAAAAGACACTGACTTCCAATGGCCACTTCAGGGAGTGCTGAAAACTGACATAAATCCTCAATCTTTCAAGTTTGTGAAAAGGCAAAGTCAAAACAGAAGAGAATTGTGGTTCTGTGTATATTAGGAACTCTTCATATTAAAGTTTCTTACACTTCTTAAAGTTGCTTACACCTCCTACACTCGAAATTCAATTGCTGGCACTTTGCGGGCCTCTATCTTCCATGAGGCTCAGTTATTCAGATCTCTCTTCCAAGGACTGTGTAATTCTTTTTCCTTCCTCTACATGCCTATGAAATGGGGAACCTACTCTAGTGAGCACACAAATGTGAAAAAAAAACCAAGGAAAAGCTCATTAACAATTTTTTTTTCTCTTTTCCTTTCCTTTCTTTTCTTTTTTCTTTTTTCTTTTTTCTCTTTTCTCTTTTCTTTTCTTTTCTTTTCTTTTCTTTTCTTTTTTCTTTTCTTTTCTCTTTTCTTTTCTTTTCTTTTCTTTTCTTTTCTTTTCTTTTCTTTTCTTTTCTCTTTTCTTTTCTTTTCCTTTCTTTTCTTTTCTTTTCTTTTCTTTTCTTTTCTTTTCTTTTCTTTTCTTTTCTTTTCTTTTCTTTTCTTTTCTTTTCTTTTCTTTTCTTTTCTTTTCTTTTCTTTTCTTTTCTTTTCTTTTCTTTTCTTTTCTTTTCTACTTGCTGGGCTGCAGATGGCCAAGTGGGGAAACCCACCCTGAATGCCCGGAAAAGCAATCTCCTCCTTTCACACGAGGGGAAACGCACACACCCCCAGGAAAAGATGGGGATTGGTGAAACCATCTGATCTTCTTTGCAGCTTAAATCTCTGTCTGGTTTGCCTGGGATAATGAATCTGTGAGCCTCTCTCTGCCTGAGTAGATGCTTTCGAAGCATTACCAACGGAACTGCCATCTGCCACCAGCCAGACTTCAGCCTCCAAGAAAGAGCAGTTGGTCAGTGAGGCACAGTGTTTGCAGGACAGCCCTGCACACGTGGCTGCCTCCCTGGACACACACACTTGGCCAAGAGACAGTGCTAGAGATGCTGGAGCATGTCCAGAGAAGAGCCAGGAGGATGCTCAGAGGGCTGGAGCACCTTTGCCATGAGGACAGACTGAAAGAGTTGGGGCTGTTAGATGTAAGGAAAAAATTGGAACTGGATGATCTTTGAGGTCCTTTCCAACCTAAGCCATTCTATGATTCTATGATTCTAGAGTGGTCCATGTCTGTCTCTCACTGGAGAGCCACAAGACAGCACATTAGGATCACTGCTCCAGACATACACCACTGCCTGCTGCAAACCTGCTGCTATGAGGATAGACTGAAAGAGTTGGGGCTGTGCAGGCTGTGGGCAGCCTGATGTAGGGTAGGGTGTCCCTGGGCATGGCAGGGGGGTTGGAACTAGATGATCCTTGTGGTCCCTTCCAACCCTGACTGATTCCATGATTCTATGATTCTATAAGCCAGCAATGTGCCCTTACAGCCAAGAAGACCAAAGGTCTCCTGGGGTGCAGTGAGAAGAGTGTGGCTGTCAGGCTGAAGGAGGTTCTCTTCCTCTTCTGCCCTACTGGTGTCCAGTTTTGGGCCCCCTCCAGTTCAAGAGAGACAGAGAACTGCTGGAAAGAATTCAGAGGAGGTTCCAAAGGTACTGAGTGGCCTGGAGCATCTCTGTGAGGAGGAAAGGCTGAGAGCCCAGGGGCTGTTCAGCCTGGAGAGGAGCAGCCTAAGCCTATCCTGATGTAGGGTAGGGGCAGGGGGTTGGAACTGGATGAGATTTGAGGGCCCTTCCAATCTAAACCATTCCATGATTCTATGATCTTTCAGGTTCCCTCCAAACCATTTTCTGAGAAGCTATGACTGTGAATTCTGCATGGAGGTTTCCAAACCTCCCCTCAAATTCTGTGGGTTCCACACCTCACTGAGTGGTGACATCCTCTAGGAAAGGGCTCATGGCTTTGGCTGCTGAGATTTGGCTCCACACATTTTATTTGTGGCTTTTAATTTATTTTTTTCCCTCCCTTTTCCCTTTAGGTATCCAAGGAGGCAACAGCCAGAACCTGGCTGCTAATCGCCACCTATAAAAAAATCCTCTTTTGCTGTGCCCTCACAGTTTGCTGCTACCTTAAAAGAGAAAACTTCCTTTCAAGATCTTTCCTTCCCTGTCAGATGACTTCTGCTATAATTTACATTTTAATGCAGCTCCTACAAGGCAAGAACATCTGCTATCATCTCCACTTTAGGTCTTCCTCACCTTCCTCCTCTGTTGTTTTTTTTTAGTGCTTGCTTAGATAACAGGTTTTGAAGGCCTCACTTGAACATCAGCACCCAAGTCTTGCCAGGGATAGAAATGTTGGGTTGGAAAAGGTCATAGAATCATGGAATCAGTCAGGGTTGGAAGGGACCACAAGGATCAGCCAGTTCCAACCCCCCTGCCATGCCCAGGGACATCCTACCCTACATCAGGCTGCCCACAGCCTCAGCCAGCCTGGCTGCAAACACCTCCAAGGATGTGGCCACAACCACCCACCCTGGGCAACCCATTCCAGGCTCTTACCACTCTTAATAGTGAAGATCTTGAAGACCATTGAGTCCAACCATCAGCCTAAGACCACTGTGGTCATTAAACCATATCTCAAAGTGCTATGTCCACAGGTTTCTTGAACACCTCCAGGGACACCTCCCTGGGTAGCCTCTTCCAATGCCTGACCTCTCTTGACCAAGCTGTGTGGCACAGGAGACTTGCTAGAGGGCAGGGATCCATCCAGAGGGACCTGCACAGGCTGCAGAGCTGTGCCCAGGCCAACCTCAGGACATTCAACAAGGTCAAGTGTAAGGTCCTGCACCTGGGTGGGTTCAATCCCAAGCACAACTGCAGGCTGGGTGGGGAATGGCTGAGAGCAGCCCTAAGGAAAAGGACCTGTGGGTGTGGGGTGAGGAAAAGCTGAAGATGAGGCTGCAGTGTGAGTGCAGCCCAGACAGCAACTGTGTGCTGGGCTGCAGCAAGAGCAGCTGTGGGCAGCAGGGCAAGGGAGGGGATTCTGCCCCTTTGCTCTGCTCTCCTCACACCCCACCTGCAGCACTGTCTGCAGCTCTGGAGCCCCCAGCACAAGAAGGACATGGAAGTGTTGGAG
>VWZI01008341.1:124417-145173 GCA_013396835.1 Psilopogon haemacephalus
GGGGACTCCACCACCTCCCTGGGCAGCCCATTCCAATGCCAATCACTCTCTCTGGCAACAACTTCCTCCTAACATTCAGCCTAGACCTCCCCTGGTACAACTTGAGACTGTGTCCCCTCATTCTGTTGCTGGGTGCCTGGCAGAAGAGCCCAACTCCACCTGGCTACAACCTCCCTTCAGGTAGTTGTAGAGAGCAATGAGCTCTGCCCTGAGCCTCCTCTTCTGCAGGCTGCACACCCCCAGCTCCCTCAGCCTCTCCTCACAGGGCTGTGCTCCAGGCCCCTCCCCAGCCTTGCTGCCCTTCTCTGGACACCTTCCAGTACCTCAACATCTCTCTTGAATTGAGGGGACCAGAACTGGACACAGCACTCAAGGTGTGGCCTGACCAGTGCCAAGTACAGGGTTAGAATAACCTCCTTTGTCCTGCTGGCCACACTGTTCCTGATCCAGGCCAGGATGCCATTGGCTCTGCTGCCCACCTGGGCACACTGCTGCCTCATGTTCAGCTCCTATCTGCCAGCACCCCCAGGTCCCTCTCTGCGTGGCTGCTCCCCAGACTCAAATGCAGATAGAAACATCCCTGGGACAGATGCTCAGGGTTTGATTGTGCTGCATTCCACAATCAGGCATCCTCTGAGCTCTGCATTTCCAGGTGGATGTTTCCATGGTGATTTGCCTCTTGTTGTTGGGAGAGGAGGATTAGGCTGAAGCTGGGAAAACAGAGCTGCTGGGCAAACAAATCCTGTGGCATGGCACAGATTGCATCAGGTTGGAAGAGACCCTCAGAGGTCATCTTGTCCAACCCTCCCCCACCTCTGCAGTGCACAGGGACATCTTCAGCTACATCAGGCTGCCCAGGGCCACATCAAGTCTGACCCTAGAGGCTTGTACAGCCTGTTCAGATCAAAGGCACCAGCCAGTGTGGGAAGGTGCAATACAGAGACCAGTGCAGAGCCACTGCAGAAGATGGCACGTGGATGGACTTGATGCAGATCTTCAACAGAACAAGCAGAAAGCCTGAGGGAGATTAGAAAATCAGAAGCAACCCCTGCAGCTTGCTCACAGCTCTGCAGAGCTTCTCAGTGCCCAGCTGGACATGATTTGGCACTGTGCAACTGCAGCCCAGAGCCAGCTGTGGCCCGGGCTGATCCCCAGCAGTGTGAGCAGCAGGTGGAGGGAGGGGATTCTGCTCCTCTGCTCTGCTGAGACACTACCTGCAGTGCTGGGGAACTCAGGTGTCCTCAGCACAGTAGATGCATGGACCTGTTGGAGCAGGGCCAGAGGAGACCACAGCTTTGATGGGATGGTTGGGAGCCCTCTGCTGTGAGGCCAGGCTGAGGGAGCTGGGGGTGTGCAGCCTGGAGAAGAGGAGGCTCAGGGCAGACCTCATTGCTCTCTACAACTACCTCTGCTGGAAATGCACAGCAGAGGCATGGACCTGTTGGAGCACGGCCAGAGGAGACCACAGCTGTGATGGGAGGGCTGGAAGCCCTCTGCTGTATGGCCAGGCTGAGGGAGCTGGGGGTGTGCAGCCTGGAGAAGAGGAGGCTCAGGGCAGATCTCATTGTTCTCTACAGCTACCTGAAGGGAGGTTGTAGCCAGGTGGGGTTGGTCTCTTCTCCCAGGCAACCAGCAACAGAAGGAGGGGACACAGTCTCAAGTTGTGCCAGGGGAGGTCTAGGCTGGATGTTAGGAGGAAGTTGTTGCCAGAGAGAGTGATTGGCATTGGAATGGGCTACCCAGGGAGGTGGTGGAGTCCCCATCCCTGGAGGTGTTGAAGCAAAGCCTGGATGGGGCACTTAGTGCCATTGGCTAGGGCTGGGTGCTAGGTTGGACTGGATGAGCTTGGAGGTCTCTTCCAACCTGGCTGATTCGATTCGATTCGATTCTATTCTATTCTATTCTATTCTATTCTATTCTATCCCATCCCATCCCATCCCATCCCATCCCATCCCATCCTATCCTATCCTATCCTATCCTATCCTATCCTATCCTATCCTATCCTATCCTATCCTATCCTATCCTATCCTATCCTATCCTATCCCATCCTATCCCATCCTATCCTATCCTATTCCATGAAAAGTTCAAGGAGTCAGAAACAAATTAAACTACCTTCTGGTGGCCTTTCACTGCTTAAAGAGGCTGATCAGAAAGCTGGGGACAGACTTCTGAGCAGGGCCTGTTGTGACAGGGCAAGAGGTGATGGCTTAAACTAAAGAGGATGATTCAGACTGAAGAGAAGGAAGAGATGTTTGACTCTGAGCGTGGTGAAGCCCTGGCTCAGGTTGCTCTGAGAAGTGGTTGATGCCCTGGAACCATCCCAGGTGAGGTTATGTGGGGCTGTGAGCACCCTGCTGTAGCTGCAGATGTCCCTGCTCGCTGCAGGGTGAGGGAGTTGGACTGGACGACTTTTAAAGGTCCCTCCCAGCCCAACCCATGGTGTGATTCTGTGTGCTGCTCCCATCCCCTTGTTAATCCGTATCCAAGCTGCAGGGGGAGGGTGGAGAAGGGCAGGGGAATGTCCATTTCCTCCCCGACGGCCGCAGGCTCTGCAGTAATGAGTGCTGGCCCCCAGGCAGACCTGGATTGGTGCCTGTCCCCACCAAATGTGTGTCAAGTCAAACCAGGTCACTCGTAAAGCCCAGCTCCGGGTGCCACACAGCAACGGGGACTTAGCCTCGCCAGCACAAGGCGCCTGTGGCACAGTGCCAGCCAAAGGCTCTGCCCCTTTGTGCCTCATCTCCTTCTCACTCACACTGTGTCACACCATGTCAGGATGGGAGGCATCCCAGTGGGCAGCAGGGTGAAGCCCAGGGAGAGAGTGAGGGCAGGCAGGGTGCTGTGGCTCCACACGGGCTGCTGCAGCAGCTAGCAGGGCTCTGCAAGGGCTCCTGGGTGGCACAGCTCAGGGGACAATCAATCCATCTGCTCATCTCCTCAGCTGAAATGCTCTGGGGACATGGCTGTGGCAAGTGGACATGCAGGCCAGGTTAAGGATGCTCTGCACTGGTTTCCTATGGGAAAGGGTGAAGCTGTCACCTGTTCACAGGATCAGAGGATGTCAGGGGTTGGAAAGGACACAAAAGGCTCCTTTGGCACGGTGCCAGCCAAGGGCTCTGTGCCTCAGCTTCTCCTCACTCACACTGTGTCACACCATGCCAGGATGGGAGGCATCCTAGTGGGCAGCAGGGTGAAGCCCAGGGAGAGAGTGAGGGCACAGCTCAGGGGACAATCAATCCATCTGCTCATCTCCTCACCTGAGATGCTCTGGGGACATGGCAGTGGCAAGCGGACATGTAGGCCAGGCTAGGGATGCTCTGCACTGGTTTGCTATGGGAAAGGCTGAAGCTGTCATCTGTTCACAGATGTTCACAGGATCAGAGGCTCACAGGATGTCAGGGGTTGGAAGGGACACAAAGAGATCATCGAGTCCAGCACCCCTGCCACAGCAGGACCAGACAATCTAGTTCAGGGCACACAGGAACACATCCAGACAGGCCTGGAAACTCTCCAGACAAGGACACTCCACAACCTCTTTGGGCAGCCTGTGCCAGTGCTCTGAGACACAGACAGTAAGTTGCCCCTTGTGTTGAGCNATGGCAATGGTAAGTGGACATGCAGGCCAGGCTAGGGATGCTCTGCACTGGTTTGCTATAGGAAAGGGTGAAGCTGTCACCTGTTCACAGGATCAGAGGATATCATATCAGGGGTTGGAAAGGACACAAAAGGCACCTGTGGCACAGTGCCAGCCAAGGGCTCTGTCCCTTTGTGCCTCATCTCCTTCTCACTCACACTGTGCCACACCATGCCAGGATGGGAGGCATCCTAGTGGGCAGCAGGGTGAAGCCCAGGGAGAGAGTGAGGGCAGGCAGGGTGCTGTGGCTCCACACGGGCTGCTGCAGCAGCTAGCAGGGCTCTGCAAGGGCTCCTGGGTGGCACAGCTCAGGGGACAATCAATCCATCTGCTCATCTCCTCACCTGAGATGCTCTGGGGACATGGCAGTGGCAAGCGGACATGTAGGCCAGGCTAGGGATGCTCTGCACTGGTTTGCTATGGGAAAGGCTGAAGCTGTCATCTGTTCACAGATGTTCACAGGATCAGAGGCTCACAGGATGTCAGGGGTTGGAAGGGACACAAAGAGATCATCGAGTCCAGCACCCCTGCCACAGCAGGACCAGACAATCTAGTTCAGGGCACACAGGAACACATCCAGACAGGCCTGGAAACTCTCCAGACAAGGACACTCCACAACCTCTTTGGGCAGCCTGTGCCAGTGCTCTGAGACACAGACAGTAAGTTGCCCCTTGTGTTGAGCTGGAACCTCCTGTGCTGCAGCTTCCATCCATTGCTCCTTGGCCTGTCCCAGGGAGCAAGTGAGCAGAGCCTGTCCCCCCTCTCCTGACCCCCAGCCCTCAGATATTTATAAACATTGATTAAATCCCCTCTCAGTCTTCTCTTCTCCAGACTAAGCAGCCCCAGCTCCCTCAGCCTCTCCTCATCAGGCAGTGCTCCAGTCCCCTCAGCATCTTTGTATCCCTCCACTGGACTCTCTCCAGCAGATCTCTGCCCCTCTTCAACTGGGGAGCCCAGAACTGAAGGCAGTACTCAAGATGAGGTCTCACCAGGGCAGAGTAGAGGGGGAGGAGAACCTCCCTTGATCTGCTGGACACACTCTTCTTAATGCCCCCCAGGATGCCATTGGCCATCTTGGCCACAAGGGCACATTGCTGTGCCATGGATGTTCTCCACCAGCATTCTCAGGTCCCTCTCCACAGGGCTGCTCTCCAGCAGTCACCTCCCAGCCTGTCCTGCTGCAATTTATTCTTCCTCCCCAGGTGCAGGAGTCTGCACTTGTCTTTGTTGAACCTTATTTGGTTCCTCTGTGCCCAGCTCTGCAGGCTGTCCAGGTCTCACTGGATGGCTGCACAACAAAGCCACGCCAAGCCAAGCCTCCCAGTTTGGTGTCATCAGCAAACTTGCTAGCAGACTCTGTCTGTCTGTCCAGCCCTCATCAGTGCCATGATGAAGATGTGGAACAGCACCGGACCCAGCACTGATGCAACTGTTGCAGTTGCAGATGTCCTGAAACTCTCCTCCCCCTCTACTCTCTTCTAGTGAGGCCATATCTGGAGAACTGTGTCCAGTGCTGGGCTCCCCAGTTCAAGGGGGACAGGGATATACAAGAGAATCATAGAATCATAGAATGGTTTAGGTTGGAAGAGACCTCAAAGATCATCCAGTTCCAACCCCCCTGTGCCATAGGCAGGGACACCTCCCACTAGAACAGGTCGCTCAAGGCCTCATCCAGCCTGGCCTTCAACACCTCCATGGAGGGCGCAGCCACAACCTCCTTGGGCAACCTGTGCCAGTGTCTCACCACCCTCACTGCAAACAACTTCCTCCTAACATCCACTTTCAATCTCCCCTCTGCCACTTTAAACCCATTCCCCCTCATCCTGTCATTACAAGACCTTGTGAATAGTCCCTCCCCAGCCCTCCTGTAGGCTCCTTTCAGATACTGGAAGGCCACTCCAAGGTCTCCTCAAAGCCTTTTCTTCTGCAGGATGTTGGGAAGCAGCTGTCCCAGGCACAATGCTGCTCCCTTTCCATTCCCCTGCCCCTCCAAGTGACTCCAGCCCAGGCTGTGCCCAGCAGGAGCTGCAGATGCTGCTTTCCTTTGTCCAAAGTGTTTCCTGGAGAGGTTAGAGGGGAATCTGCCCCATGGGGCAATGACCTGGGCACAGCCCCTTGCCCTTGGGTGACAGCAGCAGTGCTGAGTGAGAGGGTGTGGGGGACAGGTTGCAGGGTTGGTGCCATCAGTTGCGTGGGTGGTCAGGTGGCCCTGAGCATGCACAATGTGACAGCAAGGAGGGACCTGATGGCACTGGGACTCTCCTGCACCTCTCCTACCATATGCAACTTGTGAAAGCAGGGTAGAGGCTCTCCTTGCAGACAGAAGGGACAGCTGCTACCAGAGCAAGCAGCTCAGAGCTACAAACAACCACACCTGGCTGCAACCAGAGCAAGCAGCTCAGAGCCACAAACAACCTCACCTGGCTGCAACCAGAGCAAGCAGCTCAGAGCCACAAACAACCTGTCCAGGTTGCAACCAGAGCAAGCAGCTCAGAGCCACAAACTGCCTCACCTGGCTGCAACCAGAGCAAGCAGCTCAGAGCCACAAACAACCTGTTCAGATTGCAACTAGAGCAAGTAGCTCAGAGCCACAACCAACCTGTCCAGGTTGCAACCAGAGCAAGCAGCTCAGAGCCACAAACAACCTCACCTGGCTGCAACCAGAGCAAGCAGCTCAGAGCCACAACCAACCTGTCCAGGTTGCAACCAGAGCAAGCAGCTCAGAGCCACAAACAACCTCACCTGGCTGCAACCAGAGCAAGCAGCTCAGAGCCACAAACAACCTCACCTGGCTGCAACCAGAGCAAGTAGCTCAGAGCCACAAACCACCTCACCTGGCTGCAACCAGAGCAAGCAGCTCAGAGCCACAACCAACCTGTCCAGGTTGCAACCAGAGCAAGCAGCTCAGAGCCACAAACAACCTCACCTGGCTGCAACCAGAGCAAGTAGCTCAGAGCCACAAACAACCTCACCTGGCTGCAACCAGAGCAAGTAGCTCAGAGCCACAAACAGCCCTGGGGGAAGCAGGGGTTTGCTCAGGATCTGCCACTGGAACTCAGCCAGTGTGAAGAGGGAGAAGAGATTTCCAGAGACTTTCCCAGTCCCTTCACCCCAAGTATGGTTCTGCTGACCTAACATCTAGGGAAATGGCCCAGTGGTGGGAGAACTTCACAGTGGGAACCATGCTGGAGGATGCAGGACTTTGCTCAGGGTCTGCCACACTGGAAATCAGCCAGTGTGAAGAGGGAGAAGAGATTTCCAGAGACTTTCCCAGTCCCTTCACCCCAAGCGTGGTTCTGCTGACCTAGTACCTAAGAAACTGGCCCAGTGGTGGGAAGACTTCAATGGCAACCACCCTGGGGGAAGCAGGAGTTTGCTCAGGGTCTGTCACATTGGAACTCAGCCAGTGTGAAAAGTGAGATTTCCAGGGACTTCCCCAGCCCCTTCAACCCCAACAAACAGAACCATCAACGGCAGGGACTCACCTTCAGCTTGTGCTCGTGCTCCTTGTTGACCCGAGACAGCAGCTGGGCTTTCCTCCTGTTGAGGGCATCAATGAGGGCATCACACTGGGCCACAAGGCAGGCCTCGAACTCCACACTGTTCTCCTGCAGGTCAGAGCAGAGCATCACAGTCTAGGCCATGGCTTCGTTTTAGCTGGGAAAGGCAATCTCTTCTGTCAGCATGTGGCTCGGGACAAATGTGGTGGTGGTGGTAGGTGGAGAACATCTTTGATTCATCCTGCCACATCGTTGGACCTATGGGAAGGGCTCGGGGCGGGGTGGGGGGGGTGGTCCTCCAGGACAGAAGCAGCTTTGAGTGAGGAAGCTAATAGGAAAAGTCAAGCATGGGAGTCCCTTTTGGGCTAGCAACCACCACACCAAGCTGGGGAGATGGGAGAGAGGATGGAAGAGAGCAGCTCATCCTGGTGGGAAGGAGCTGCCTCTGGGTCAGGAGACATACAGGACCTGCATTTGCTGCACCATGTTCACACATCACCTGCATTTGCTGCACCATGTTCACACATCACCTGCATTTGCTGCTCCACGTTCACACAGCACCTGCATTTGCTGCACCACGTTCACACAGCACCTGCATTTGCTGCTCCATGTTCACACATCACCTGCATTTGCTGCTCCACGTTCACACAGCACCTGCATTTGCTGCACCATGTTCACACAGCACCTGGATTTGCTGCTCCACGTTCACACAGCACCTGGATTTGCTGCACCACGTTCACACAGCACCTGGATTTGCTGCACCACGTTCACACAGCACCTGGATTTGCTGCACCACGTTCACACAGCACCTGGATTTGCTGCACCACGTTCACACAGCACCTGGATTTGCTGCACCACGTTCACACAGCACCTGGATTTGCTGCACCACGTTCACACAGCACCTGGATTTGCTGCACCACGTTCACACAGCACCTGGATTTGCTGCACCACGTTCACACAGCACCTGGATTTGCTGCACCACGTTCACACAGCACCTGCATTTGCTGCACCACGTTCACACAGCACCTGGATTTGCTGCACCACCTTCACACAGCACCTGGATTTGCTGCACCACGTTCACACATCACCTGCATTTGCTGCACCACGTTCACACAGCACCTGGATTTGCTGCACCACCTTCACACAGCACCTGGATTTGCTGCACCATGTTCACACAGCACCTGCATTTGCTGCACCACGTTCACACAGCACCTGGATTTGCTGCACCATGTTCACACAGCACCTGAATTTGCTGCTCCACATTCATACAGTACCTGGATTTGCTGCACCATGTTCCGGAGCTGGACCAGGAACTCTTTTGCTTCCTTGGCTCTGTCTGACAACCCATTGAGGGCCTGGGAAAGCTGGCTCTGGAGAGGGAAGAAAGAGTGAGGTCACTGCCACGTCCTGGGCTCATCCTTTGAGGCATAGGAGGTTCCATGTGGACCTGAGGAAGGATTTTTTTTCCCTGTGAGGGTGATAAGAGCACTGGAAACAGCTGCTCAGGGAGGGTTGTGGAGTCTCCCTCTCTGCAGTTACTACAGAATTGTCTGGATGAGTTCTATGTGATCTGGACTAGGTGATCCTGATCTGGCAGGGGGGCTGGACCAGAAGAGCTTTTGAGGTCCCTTCCAGCCCCTCATATTCTATGATTCTATGATTCTTGTGCTGGAGAAGCTGATCTGTCTGATCAGCTGAGGTTAGGGCTGGGGAAAGCTGCCCAGCACTGTCTGCCTGAGGTGTAAACTTCTTTACTGTAAGGGTCCCAGAGCACTGGCACAGGCTCCCCAGAGAGGTTGTGGAGTCTCCTGATGAGGAGAGGCTGAGGGACCTGGGGCTGATTAGGCTGGAGAAGACTGAGAAGGGATTTAATCAATGTTTAGAAATATCTGAGGGCTGGGGGTCAGGAAATGGGAGACAGGCTCTGCTCACTTGCTCAATGGGATAGGACAAGGAGCAATGGATGGAAGCTGCAGCACAGGAGGTTCCAGCTCAACACAAGGAGGAACTTAACTGTAATGGTCCACAGAGCACTGGCACAGGCTGCCCAGAGAGGTTGTGGAGTCTCCTTGTCTGGAGACTTTCAAGGCCTGTCTGGATGTATTCCTGTGTGCCCTGAGCTAGATTGTTTGGTCCTGCTCTGGCAGGGGGGTTGGACTGGATGATCCCTTTAGGTCTCTTCCAACCCCTGACATGCTGTGAGCCTGTGTGCAACTTTCAGGGACCCATCAAGGTGTCTCTGTGAGACTTTGCCTTTTTGATGGGCTGCAAAATGCTTGCAAGCACCATGTAGGATTTAAGGTGTGACACCTTTCTTTGTTGCAGACACAGAAGGAAGGCCATAAGATGGCTCTGATGTCTCCAAATTTCAAAAACCCCTAATGTGACCATCCCTCTTTGTGCCAAGTTGGCACCTGCCAAGTCACACTGTGCTCCCCCAGATGCCAGTGCAGACAGAACCATAGAATGGTTTTGATTGGAAGAGACTTTAAGATCAATGAGTCCAGCTCTTAGAATCATAGAATCAGTCAGGGTTGGAAGGGACCACAAGGATCAGCTAGTTCCAACCCCCCTGCCATGCCCAGGGACACCCTACCCTAGATCAGGCTGCCCACAGCCTCTGCCAGCCTGGCTGCAAACACCTCCAGGGATGTGGCCACAAACACTCCCCTGGGCAACCCATTCCAGGCTCTCACCACTCTCATGCTCAACAACTTCCTCCTCACCTCCACTCTGAATCTCCCCATCTCCAGCTGTGCTCCATTCCCCCTAGTCCTGTCACTACCTGAGAGCCTAAAAAGTCCCTCCCCAGCCTTTTTGTAGCCTCCTTAAGACACTGAAAGGCCACAAGAAGGTCACCTGGGAGTCTTCCCCTCTCCAGACTCAGCAGCCCCAACTCTTTCAGTCTCTCCCCATAGCTGAGGTGCTGCAGCCCAGCACTGCTAAATCCCCACTAAACCAGCACCTTAACCAGTCCCTCAGCACCACATCCACATCGCTTTTAAATTCTTCTGAGGATGGGGACTCCATCACTGCCCTGGGGAGCCTGATCCCTCAAGTCCAGCCTAAACCTTCCCTAGTGCTACTGGAGGCTATTACCTCTTGACACTTGTTACTAGGGCAAACAGACCAACCCCCAACCTGGCTCTGACCTCCTTTCAGAGGGTTGTAGAGGGCAAGAAGGTCTCTCCTCAGCCTCCCTCCCTCCAAGCTAACCAACCCCAGCTCCCTCAGCTGCTCCTCCTATGACCTGTGCTGTAAATCTCCAGAGCAGGAGGTGAGAGGGAGGAGGTGAGAAAGCAGAGGGGAGCAGGGGGGAGCGAGGGTGCAGAAAGGATGCAAGGTCACTAGAGCACAGCATCCACCGAGATGGTGCTGGGCTGAAATAAACAGGAAAAAAAAAAAAAAAAAAGAATTGAGGAGGCAGCAAACGAATGGGCACCATTTAATGGCCCAGAAAATGACCTCCCCGTGGCTTCCCCAGGAGACGTTAACATCACCCCAGTGAGTTCTGCATTTCCTTTGTGATTTATCGTGCTGGAGTCATTAGGATGTGGAGCTCATCAGCGAACGCAGCTGGGAGGCAAATGGGATTGCTCGGCCAGCTCAGCACATCTCCCCACCCCTCCTCCTTCTCCCTCCCCTCCTTCAGCAAAGGCTGGAGGAGAGCTGAGGCTGCAGCCTGAGCTGCTCCCCACGGTGTGCAGGGCAGCACAGGGATAACCCAGCTCTGCCGTGTCCTCCCTGCTGTGCCACTACAAAGAGAATCACAGAATCATAGAATCAGTCAGGGTTGGAAGGGACCACAAGAATCATCTAGTTCCAACCCCCCTGCCATGCCCAGGGACACCCTACCCTACATCAGGCTGCCCACAGCCTCTGCCAGCCTGGCTGCAAACACCTCCTGGGATATGGCCCCAACCACCTCCCTGGACAACCCATTCCAGGCTCTCACCACTCTCATGCTCAACAACTTCCTCCTCACATCCAGTCTGAATCTCCCCACCTCCAGCTTTGCTCCATTCCTCCTCGTCCTGTCACTCCCTGAGAGACTAAAAAGTCCCTCCTCAGCTTTTTTTGAGGCCCCCTTCAGATCCTGGAAGGCCACAAGAAGGTCACCTGGGAGCCTCCTCTTCTCCATACTCAACAGCCCCAACTCTTTCAGTCTGTCCTCATAGCAGAGGTGCTGCAGCCCTCTGAGCATCCTCGTGGCCCTTCTCTGGACACACTCCAGCATGTCCACATCCCTTTGGTCCCAGGGGCTCCACAACTGGATGCAGTACTCCAGGTGGGGTCTCACCAGGGCAGAGTAGAGGGGGAGTATCACCTCCCTGGCCCTGCTGCCCACACTTCTCCTGCTGCAGCCCAGGTTCTGCTTGGCTTTCTGGGCTGCAAGTGCACACAGCTGGCTCATGTTGACTTGGTGTCATCCAATCCAACTCCCCTGCTAAAGCAGAGTGACCTAGGAACAGATGGCCCAGGAACAAGTCTGAAAACATCTTTAAGCCCAGCAAGGTGGATTGCTGAGCATCAGGAGCAGCATGGCTCAGGTTTTGTGTACCACAGATAATTAACAGAGCCAATCAGCAGGAGTTGGTTATGTTTACAAGCTCCTCGTTAAAACTGCACCACAGTGGGGTTGTGGTTTTTTTTTTCTTTCCCCTTTAATGATGTCTTTGGAAAGCCTTTTTTCCCCCTTATCAACATTAGCTTTAGAGAAGGGAATCTGTCAACACAACTCTTTGGAGGCTTTCCTTAATGGGGAAAGCATTTTAAATGCGCACTGAATATTTCATAAGAGGTCTGTGATGGCAGTGAGCACTGCTCACATGCAGCTCTTCCAGCCTGGAAACCCTCAGACCCAAAGCACGAGGGCTGCCACGCTGCAGCAAGCTTTCAACCTGGTCACAAAAAACACACGGACATGGTCCCTTGCCTTCAGAGCATCCCTCCCCTGTGGTCATAGAAGCACAGAATCAGTCAGGGTTGGAAGGGATCACAAGGATCATAGGATCATTGATTCTATGATCCTATGATCTTTGTGGTCCCTTCCAACCCTGACTGATTCTGTCAGGGTTGGAAGGGACCACGAGGAGCAGCCAGTTCCAAGCCCCCTGCCATGCCCAGGGACACCCTACCCTACATCAGGCTGCCCACAGCCTCACACAGCCTGGCTGCAAACACCTCCAGGGATGTGGCCACAACCACCTCCCTGGGCAACCCATTCCAGGCTCTCACCACTCTCATGCTCAACAACTTCCTCCTCACATCCAATCTGTATCTCCCCACCTCCAGCTTTGCTCCATTCCCCCTAGTCCTGTCACTCCCTGACAGCCTAAAAAGTCCCTCCTCAGCTTTTTTTGAGGCCCCCTTCAGATCCTGGAAGGCCACAAGAAGGTCACCTGGGAGCCTCCTCTTCTCCACACTCAACAGCCCCAACTCTTTCAGTCTCTCCTCATAGCAGAGGTGCTGCAGCCCTCTGAGCATCCTCGTGGCCATTCTGTGGACACCTCCAGCATGTCCACATCCTTCTGGTCCCAGGGGCTCCAGAACTGGATGCAGTACTCCAGGTGGGGTCTCACCAAGGCAGAGCAGAGGGGGAGAATCACCTCCCTCGCCCTGCTGGCACCCTACCTTTCATCAGGCTGAAGCAGGGAGAATGGTGTCAGGTAAGCAGCTCTAGAGAAATGAGTTCCAGACACAATAGAGAGTCAATTTGCACTTCCTCTGCAGGCTGTTCTCCTGTCCCTTTCCCCACCCTTCCCATGGACTTTTCCAGGTCCTTCTGTTTTTTTTCTTGCAGTGCCTTCTACTCAAGCCTTTTTCTACCCCTGTCCTTTGTCCAGGTGAATAGCAAGTGGCAGCTGACAAGTAGTGACAGGACTAGGGGGAATGGAGCAAAGCTGGAGGTGGGGAGATTCAGATTGGATGTGAAGAGGAAGTTGTTGAGCATGAGAGTGGTGAGAGCCTGGAATGGGTTGCCCAGGGAGGTGCTTGGGGCCACATCCCTGTAGGTGTTTCCAGCCAGGTTGGCTGAGGCTGTGGGCAGCCTGATGTAGGGTAGGGTGTCCCTGGGCATGGCAGAGGGGTTGGAACTGGATGATCCTTGTGGTCCCTTCCAACCCTGACTGATTCTATGATCCTATGATACTTGTGGTCCCTTCCCACCTTGACTGATTCTATGATCCTATGATCCTTGTGGTCCCTTCTCACCCTGACTGACTATATGGTTCTATGACTGTCCCTGTGGCTGGTGAGCTGCCACAAAGCACAGGGGCTCTTTGCAGCTGTGCAAAGTGGTCACAAGTGGGTTTGGAGGTTTTTTTTGCCCACCACAGGGAAGACAAGATGTTCATGCTAAGACATAACAGGTAGTCCCCAGCTTCTAGTTTCTCAGACTGTCCCTCTCACTGGGGACTGATGGAACTGCACACAGTTGAGTTTGGTTGAGCTGAACCATCCCTCTCCCTCTCACTGGGAGCTGATGGAACTGCACACAGTTGAAGAGTTTGGTTGAGCTGAACCATCCCTCTCCTTCTCACTGGGAGCTGATGGAACTGCACACAGTTGAAGAGTTTGCTTGAGCTGAACCATCCCTCTCCCTCTCACTGGGGACTGATGGAACTGCACACAGTTAAAGAGTTTGGTTGAGCTGAACCATCCCTCTCCCTCTCCCTCTCACTAGGAACTGATGGAACTGCACACAGTTAAAGAGTTTGGTTGAGCTGAACCATCCCTCTCCTTCTCACTGGGAGCTGATGGAACTGCACACAGTTAAAGAGTTTGGTTGAGCTCAACCAAACTCGTCAACTGTGTGCAGTTCTATGAGTCCCCAGTGAGAGGGAGAGGGAGAGGGAAGGTTCAGCTCAAGCAACCTCTTCAACTGTCTGCAGTTCCATCAGCTCCCAGTGAGAAGGAGAGGGAAGGTTCAGCTCAAGCAACCTCTTCAACTGTCTGCAGTTCCATCAGCTCCCAGTGAGAAGGAGAGGGAAGGTTCAGCTCAAGCAACCTCTTCAACTGTCTGCAGTTCCATCAGCTCCCAGTGAGAAGGAGAGGGAAGGTTCAGCTCAAGCAACCTCTTCAACTGTCTGCAGTTCCATCAGCTCCCAGTGAGAAGGAGAGGGAAGGTTCAGCTCAAGCAACCTCTTCAACTGTCTGCAGTTCCATCAGCTCCCAGTGAGAAGGAGAGGGAAGGTTCAGCTCAAGCAACCTCTTCAACTGTCTGCAGTTCCATCAGCTCCCAGTGAGAAGGAGAGGGAAGGTTCAGCTCAAGCAACCTCTTCAACTGTCTGCAGTTCCATCAGCTCCCAGTGAGAAGGAGAGGGAAGGTTCAGCTCAAGCAACCTCTTCAACTGTCTGCAGTTCCATCAGCTCCCAGTGAGAAGGAGAGGGATGGTTCAGCTGAACCATCCCTCTCCCTCTCACTGGGGACTGATGGAACTGCACACAGTTGAAGAGTTTGGTTGAGCTCAACCATCCCTCTCCCTCTCACTGGGGACTGATGGAACTGCACACAGTTGAAGAGTTTGGTTGAGCTGAACCATCCCTCCCCCCCTCACTGGGAACTGATGGAACTGCACACAGTTAAAGAGTTTGGTTGAGCTCAACCATCCCTCTCCCTCTCACTGGGGACTGATGGAACTGCACACAGTTAAAGAGTTTGGTTGAGCTGAACCATCCCTCTCCCTCTCACTGGGGACTGATGGAACTGCACACAGTTAAAGAGTTTGGTTGAGCTGAACCATCCCTCTCCCTCTCACTGGGGACTGATGGACACAGTTGAAGAGTCTGGTCGACCTGAACCAATCTCTTGCACACCCTCACAGAGTCTCTTCAGCTGGCAGCCATTAGACCTCGCAGCAGGCAACTTCTGCCTTGCACCCTTTTACTCACAGTTGTGTTGCATGCAGGCTCCTGAGTGAAGTGTGGAGATAGAACATAGCCCCATGGCTTGGTATCAAGGATGTGATAGAGGCATTTGTACAGAGTCCTTTCACTGTCTTTGCTGAAATGAAAAGAGGCAATGGACCTGCACTGCGTCCTCCTGCTCACTCACCAACCTAGTCTGCTCCAGATTTTTCATGGAAAGGTTAGTTTGGAAAGGACCTTGAAGATCACAGGACAACACAGAAACATGCAGGTTGGCAAAGCCCCTCAGGATCACCAAGTCCAACCTAGAACCATACTCTACAAGATTCACCTAAACTATTCTGTGACTCTATGATTCCATGAAATACCTTTCCAGTGGCTTATGAGACTTACAAGTGCAAAGAAACTCCGTCTCTGCTCTGAGAAATGGGTTTAAGCTGGCAGAGGGGAGATGTAAACTGGATGTTAGGAAGAAGTTGTTTGCAGTGAGGGTGCTGAGACACTGGCACAGGTTGCCCAGGGAGGTTGTGGCTGCTCCCTCCCTGGAGGTGTTGAAGGCCAGGCTGGATGAGGCCTTGAGTGACCTGTTCTAGTGGGAGGTGTCCCTGCCTATGGCACAGGGGGGTTGGAACTGGCTGAGCTTTGAGGTCACTTCCAACCTAAACCATTCTATGACTCTATGATTCTATAAAATACTTTTCCAGTGGCTTATAAGACTTACACATGCAAAGGACATGTTGGAAACTCCATCTCCGCTCTCAGGACAGGCTAAGAGAGTTGGGGCTCTGCAGCCTGGAGAAGAGAAGGCTTCCAGGAGACCTTGGAGTGGCCTTCCAGTATCTGAAGGAGGCTACAGGAGGGACTATTGACAAGGTCTTGTAATGAAAGGACAAGGAGGAATGGGTTTAAACTGGCAGAGGTTTAAACCAGATGTTAGGAAGAAGTTCTTCGCAGTGAGGGTGGCGAGACACTGGCACAGGTTGCCCAGGGAGGTTGTGGATGACAGAATCACTGTCGCCTTGAGCAACCTGTTCTAATGGGAGGTGTCCCTACCTATGGCAGGGGATTGGAACTAGATGATCTTTGAGGTCCCTTCCAACTTAAACCAGAGGAGAGCCATGAAGATGCTCAGAGGGCTGCAGCAGCTCTGCTCTGAGGATAGGCTGAGAGAGTTGGGGCTCTGCAGCCTGGAGAAGAGAAGACTTCCAGGAGGCTTTGGAGTGGCCTTCCAGTATCTGAAGGGGGCCTACAGAAAGAGTGGGGAGGGACTATTGACAAGGTTTTGTAATGACAGCATGAGGAGGAATGGGTTTATGCAGGAGATTGAAAGTGGATGTTAGGAGGAAGTTGTTTGCAGTGAGGGTGGTAAGACACTGGCACAGGTTGCCCAGGGAGGTTGTGGCTGCTCCCTCCCTGGAGGGGTTCAAGGCCAGGTTGGATGAGGTTTTGAGTGACCTGTTCTAGTGGGAGGTGTCCCTGCCTATGGCACAGGGGGGTTGGAACTGGCTGAGCTTTGAGGTCTCTTCCAACCTAAACCATTCTGTGATTGTATGGCAGGAGGCAGCCCGCCAGGGAGCTGTAAGCTGTGAGCCATCCCTGTTAGCCCATTAAACAGGGTTAATTAATGCTGCATGACAGCAGAGCACATATGGGAACTGGCAGGGACGCCTGAACATGTCCACGAAGGGCAGGCACAGTAACAATGTGATTCATAACTCTGTGGGCACCACGACACAGAGTCCCTCCTGGCTTTCGTTGCTGTGTTCGTAGGTCAGAGGCCGCGGGGAGAAGCTGAGTGACTGATTGGGTCCATAAATTCTACAGGTACCTCCCATGACCCTTGGAGCAAACCCCAGCCTGTTGCTAAGGAGAGGGATTTAATCATCAGGCACGTGAGGCAGAGCCACAGGCTGCCAGGCGTGTGTCATCTCCAGGGGAGGAGCAGAAGATGGAGACTCAGGAGTCCTCTGTGACAAGAGCAGGGGGTTGGAAGGAGCTCAGGCTTTGTCTCCCTCAGGTCCTCTACTGGATCAGGGGAAACAAGATGCTGTTAGCATTTCTGACACGGGCTTGCTGGGTCCAGAATTATTCAGTGCAGTCATTAATGACCTGGATGAGGGCACGGAGTGCACTGTCAGCAGGTTTGCTGAGGACACCAAGCTGGGTGGAGTGGCTGCCACAGCAGAGGGTTGTGCTGCCTTTCAGAGAGACTTGGACAGGCTGAGAGCTGGGCAGGGAGAGACTGAATCAAGTTCAACAGGGGCAAGTGTAGAGTTGAGCACCAGAGAAAGAACAACCCCAGGGAGCAGTATAGGTAGGGGACTGACCTGCTGGGGAGCAGTGAAGGAGAGAAGGACTTGGGAGTCCAGGTGGATGAAAGGATGGCCAGGAGCCAGCAGGGTGCTCTTGTGGTCAGGAGGGCCGGGGCCATTCTGGGGTGTATTAGAAGGGCTTTGGTTAGTAGGTTGAGAGAGGTTCTCCTGCCCCTCTACTCTGCCCTGCTGAGGCCACATCTGGAGTATTGTGTCCAGTTCTAGGACCACCAGTTCAAGAGTAACAACGAGCTGCTTGTGAGAGTACTGCACAGAGCTACAAAGATGATTAAGGAAGTTGAACATCTTCCCTGTGAGGAGAGCCTGAGGGAGCTGGGGATGTGCTGCTTGGAGGAGACTGAGAGGTGACCTCAGCAATGGTTATAAAGATGTGCAGGTGAGTGCCAGGAGGCTGGAGCCAGGCTCTGCTGGGTGATGCCCAATGACAGGACAAGGGGCAATGGGTGGAAGCTGAGGCACAGGAGCTTCCTTGTGAACCTGAGGAGGAATTTTTTTCCACGCGAGGGTGACAGAGCACTGGAACATGCTGCCCAGGGGGGTTGTGGAGTCTCCCTCTCTGGAGATACTCAAAACCTGCTTGGACATGTTCCTGTGTGATCTGCTGTAGAAGATCCTGCTCTGGCAGGGGGGTTGGACTGGATGAGCTTTGGAGGTCTCTTCCAACCTGGCTGATNCCTATCCTATCCTATTCCATTCTATTCTACAAGAATCCTGGGGAGGAACTTTTCACAAGGGCTTCTTGGGATAGGATGTGGAGGAATGAAGCCTGAGGAGGTCAGATTTAGACTAGGTATTAGGAAGAAATTCTTTCCAGTGAGGGCAGTGAGACACTGGAAGGGGTTGCCCAGGGAGGTTGTGAACGCTCCATTGCTGGAGGTATTCCAAGGCCAGGCTGAGTGAGGCTTTGAGCAACCTGGCCTAGTCTGAGGTGTCTATGCCCATGGCGGGGGGGGGTTGGAACTAGATGACCTCGAAGGTTTCATCCAACCCAAACCATTCTGTGATTCTAGGATGGAGACCCAGTGCCCTCCTGCACGCAGTGCTCCGGCTCACTCACGCCTGCTGGACCAGAGCTGTCTCAGCCCAAGCTAGCACAGAGGGAGGGGAATTAATGAGAGTGAAATGAAGAAGAAGAAAAAAAAAAAAAATCATCCCATTTAGCAGCATCTCAAAGTGAAGAGAATTTGCTCTCTGTGGAAAGCTGCTCTCCTTTTCAATGCTCTTGTTTCAAGGCTCTCAAGAAGAAGCCCTCTGTGATCCGCATCGGCATTAATGGGAGCTAAAGCATTTCAATCCCTGTCCCCGAAGCACTTAGGAGGCAATCTCCATCCCCTCTTTGTGCTCGCTAATAGCTCTGCAACCCTCCTCCCCTCCCCAAGCCTAGGCTGACAAAGGCGTTTCTGTCGCTCTCTGATGCTCCCTTGGACCGGAGAAGGGATGGTGCAGGAGGGCTGGGGGCTCACAAGGGCTGAGCAGGCTCCAAGAAAGGGAGAAAAGCACCGAGCTTAACTGCTTCAGCTCTCAGACAGACTTGGGTTGGCTTCTCCCCCTTTATAACCCGTCTGTCAGGGATGGAGCTCCTCCAGGTTTAGCCTGAGGGGAGCAGAGAGCTGGGTCTGTTGTTTTAGTAGGTGCTTGCTCCTGCTCAGCATTGGATCATAGAATCATAGAATGGTTTAGGTTGGAAGAAACCTCAAAGATCATCCAACCCCCCTGTGCCATAGGCAGGGACACCTCCCACTAGATCAAGTCACTCAAGACCTCATCCAGCCTGGCCTTCAACACCTCCAGGGAGGGAGCAGCCACAACCTCCCTGGCCAACCTGTGCCAGTGCCTCACCACCCTCACTGAGAAGAACTTCCTCCTAACATCCCGTTCAAATCTCCCCTCTGCCAATTTGAACCCATTCCCCCTCGTCCTGTCAGTACAACACTTTGTGAACAGTCCCTCCCCAGCCCTCCTTCAGACACTGGAATGATTCAGATGCTGGATGCTCAGGCAGCTCTGTGTGACAGCTCCATCTGGCTACCCAGTGCTGGCCACCCAACAGGAGCAGGAAGAATTGCTCTGGTTTCATGCCCCAGCTCATTTGCAGGCTCTGACACCAGACGAGATGCCAGGAGAACTGAATCACAGAATGGTTTAGGTTGGAAGGGAGCTCAAAGCTCAGCCAGTCCCAACCCCGCTGTGCCATAGGCAGGGACACCTCCCACGAGAACAGGTCACTCAAGGCTTCATCCAACCCGGCCTTCAACACCTCCAAGGAGGTTGTGGAGCATAGAATCACAGAATGTCATAAAAGATCCCATGTATCTGTGCTCCACAACCTCCCTGGGCAACCTGTGCCAGTGTCTCACCACCCTCACTGCAAACAACTTCTTCCTAACATCCACTTTCAATCTCCCCTCTGCCATTTTAAACCCATTTCCCCTTGTCCTGTCATTACAAGACCTTGTCAATAGTCCCTCCCCAGCCTTCCTAGAGCCCCCATTCAGATACTGGAAGGCTCCTATAAGGTCTCTTCTCCGGGCTGCAGAGCCCCAACTCTCTCAGCCTGTCCTCATAGCAGAGCTGCTGCAGGCACAAATCTCCTCCTCTGCTCAATTGAGAGGATGTTTCAGTCTGCAAGCCAGGCTGCTCTTCCACAGAATTGTCCTGTCTCCTCATGGACCAACAAAAGCTTTTCTCACCCAAGAGGTCATGCAGAAGAGTTCAAAGGCTCACAGGATGTCAGGGGTTGGAAGGAACACGAAATGCTCATCGAATCCAACCCCCCTGCCAGAGCAGGACCAGACAACCTAGCTCAGGTCACAGAAGAATGTATTCAGACAGGCCTGGAAAGTCTCCAGACAAGGAGACTCCACAACCTCTCTGGGCAGCCTATGCCAGTGCTCTGGGACCCTTCCAGTCAGGAAGTTTCCCCTTGTGTTGAGCTGCAACCTCCTGTGCTGCAGCTTCCATCCACTGCTCCTTGGCCTAATGGCAAGGAGCAATTGAGAAAAGCCTGAAACACAGCTTGACTTTGTGCCTCCTTCCAGGCTCCTGCTTCAGAGGCCATTCACCCAAGGTTTCAGATGACTGCACCTCCTTACCAACCACAGGTGGGCTAGGTGCTCTCCATCACCTCAGGGATGAAAATTCACCCCAAGACAGCTCCTGGCATTATGCTAAGAGCCCAGGACCTGCTCTGACGTGCCAAGTGTCGTACCCAGTCCCTGTTTCTTCTCACCTGTCAACCAAATCACCTCACAGGCAGTTCCCTGCTGGAGCATGCATAAGGAGGTAACAGAGAAGAGAAACAAGCCATGGTGGCACACAGAGAGTGGTGATCAAGGGCACAATGTCCACCTGCAGACCAGTGCCAAGTGGCCTCCCTCAGGTGTCAGTGCTGCGCCCAGTGCTGTTGAACATCTTTGTCAG
>VWZI01008362.1:0-10072 GCA_013396835.1 Psilopogon haemacephalus
TTTTTCACACAAATTTTCCAATTAGCTCAAACCAACACAGCTGTGTGTGCACACTGTTGGCTCATGTTGAGCTTTTCACCACCTCAGACCCCCAGGTGCTTTTCCTCAGGGCTGCTTTCCAGCCATTTGCCACCCAGGCTGGTGTTTTGCTTGGGATTGCACCACCCACCCAGATACAGGACCTTACACTTAGACTTGTTGAATGCCATGAGGTTGGTCTGGGCCCACCTCTGAAGCCTGTCCAGGTCCCTCTGGATGGATCCCTGCCCTCTAGCAAGCCAACTGTGCCACACAGCTTGGTGTCATCTGCAAACTTGCTGAGGGTGCACTGATTCCTCTGCCCATGGCACTGACAAAGATGTTAAACAGCACTGGTGACACCACTGACCCCTGAGGGAGCTACTTGTCACTGGTCTGCGGGTGGACATTGTGCCCTTGATCACCACTCTCTGTGTGCCACCATCCAGGCAATTCCTTATCCAGTGAGTTGTCCACCCATCAAGTCCATGTTTTTCCAGTTTGTTGACCAAGATGTCACGTGGGACAGAATTTGGGAAACCAACTTGTGCATACACAGACTCATAATAAAATAGATATGTTGTGTCAAGACCTAGAGATAAGGAAGCCTGGGAAACGAAATGGAAACAGAATGCGGGAAAAACAGTGGGGGTTTAAGGGATGACACACAGCCTCTAAATTGCAGGTGTCAGGGGGAGCCAAGAGCAGGATGACCTTAGAGGTTGTAAAAACTCTTATAAGAAGGTAAAACGAAGAACTCACAGTTTCTCTGACGTTAAGCAGATGTTATTTTGTACCAAGTAGAGATGTGTGACTTCATACTTTCAGTTAAGCCAATCAGTGTGTTAGTTTTAGCTATTCGGATGGGTAAATAGCCAATAGAATAGTTACACTCTGCCTTCTTTAGAATATCTAAGCATACATAAGACAAACAATTGCATGTAATAAACGGAACTAGTTTGCATCAAACTGTCTCCCCATCTCCTTGTTCTCAGCACAAACTGAAAACCTTATTAATTCGAATGTGTTTGGCCCACAGATAATATAAATGGAGAGGACTATCAGTTTGAATTGTCAGATGAATCTAGTGCAGAAAGAACAGTCTGAGGGAGTCAGAAACTAAGAAATTTTATTTGGAAGGAGTCTCTCCTGCCTCTCCTGCAGGAATGGGCTTCATTTAGCTGAGATTTTCTTTGAGGAGAGGCCATCCTCCAGTCTTCCTGTATAGAAATACCTCTCCTAGTCTGCACTGCTCTCCCACTGAAGAAGCTGATCTTCACATTCAATCTGAACTTTCAAGTTCAAAATGAGTGGCTTCTGTCCCTTTGTGGTTTTTTTTTTTTTTCCCTTCTGCTTATTCAGAGAATAATTTGGTTCTGTCACCTTTGAAACACTTGTTCAGGTGGAAGGTATTAAATCAATCTCCTTCTTGCCAGACTAAACAAGATCAGTTCTTTCTACTGTTCCTCCTATTTCATGTGCTGTGTGCCAGAAGCCATTTTGGTAGGCCCAACACTTCTCAACAACAACCTTGAACAGGAGGCCCAGAACTGGACACCAGAACTATGTCCAGCCTCATCTTAGCCACGTGGAAGAAGGTAACTTCATCTGCTGCCATCTGTTCAAGGGCATGGCTATGTTCTTAGGTACTGTTGGCACATACTCTGCTCTAGCTCCTGTATCCTTTCTACCAGAGCTAATGTTCAGTCAGTTGCTTTCTAGTCTTGGTTGGTGAAAGGGATGATCTTGCCCCAGGGACAGATCTTTGACCTTGCTGTGGTAGACCTATCCCTTACTGGTTCAATATCACGAAGGAGCATGGAATCGATATCACTGAACCAATGTGATTGAAGTATTGTTCCACTTGATTGACAACAAGGTGATGCCTTTATAATGTTTAGCTTATCAGCTAAGACAACGTGCCTAATTCTGATTGGGAGCACGAGTTCTGCAGTGCACTGTCCATCCTAACCAGAAGCACACTAATTGGTTGGTATAATTAAGCACAATCCCATTCATTAATATTCATGACAACCTGTTATTCCTAACCCAGATGTTTCTCTATCTCTTAACTCCTGTGGGAGGCAGCTGCTATGTTATGGGAAACCAGAGGCCTGTGCCAGGCCACCTACCTCAACCCATGAGAGCCAATGTCAGGCTGGCTTCTATCTCACACCCACAGTTCAATTCTTAAGCTTCTCAGGCCTCCAACTTGTTTCTGTGCCACTGAGGACAACTCTCTGAGCTCTGTTGTGGAGCCAGTTTTCAATCCACCTCACAGACCAGGCAGCTATGCCACATCTCCTGAGCTATCTGTGAGGATATTGTGGGAGACAGCACCAAAACCCTTGCTGGAGTCAAGGTATATAACATCCACAGCCCTTCCTTTGTCTACCCATTTGGTCATGGTATCATAGGAGGCTATCAGATTAGTCAAGGAAGATCTCTCCTTGGTAAATCCATGTTGGCTACTCCTGATAACCCTCGTTTCTTCCATGTGGTTAGAGATGGGCTCCAGAAAGATCTGCTCCATCAACTTTCCAGGGATGGGGGTGAGGCTGACAGGTCTGTCATTGCCTGGGTCTTCCTTCTTGCCTTTTCTGAAGACTGGAGTGACATTGGCTTTCTTCCAGGCCTCAGGTACCTCTCCTGTTCTTCATGACTTTTAAAAAATGATGGAGAGAGGCTCAGCAATAATATCAGGCACTTCTCTCAGCACTTGTGGATGCAACCCATTCGGGTGCATGGATTTGTGTGCTTTCAGTTGGTACAAGTGATCTGTAACCCAGTCATGACTGACTAGTGGAGTGTCATCTTCTCTCCAGTTCTGCTCCCTTGCTTCCAGAGACTGAGGTTCCTGACGGCTGGCCTAGAGACTGGTAAAGACTGAGGCAAAGAAGGCACTCAGCAACTCTGCCATCTCTGCATCTTTGGTTACCATATCTCCCATATGATTCAGTCGTGGACCCACATTTTCCTTGGTCTTCCTTTTGTTATTGATGTATTTGAAAAAAGCTCTTCTATTTTCTTTCACCTCCCTGGCAGCACTCAGCTCCAAGAGGACCTTGCCCTTTCTTGTCACATTTCTACATGCTCTGGTAATATTTCTATAATCCTCCCAATTGACCAGGCCTTTTCTCAACATGTTGTAAACCTCCTTTTTGAGTTTTCCCAAGAGCTCCCTGCTTATACATGCAGGTCTTCTGTCTCCCTTACTTGTTTTTTATCTCCATTTGTTTGAGCTTGGAGGAGGTAATGTTTGAATATTGATCAGCTCTCTTGGGTCCCCCCTTCCTTCTAGAGCCCTGGCCCACTGGATACTTCTAAGTAGACTTTTGAAGAGTGCAAAGAGAGCTCTTCTACAGTCCAGGGCTGAAATTGTACTTCTCACCCTTCTTTCTCTAGTGATACTAAACTCTACCATGTCATGGTCACTACATCCAAGATTATCCCCCAACCCTAAGATCTAGGACCAGTCCTTTATTGCTTCTTAATACAAGGTTGGAACTGGATGATCTTTGAGGTCTCTTCCAGCCTAAACCATTGTGTGATTCTATGAATTCAGGATCCTGTGTGGTAGGAACAGGATATCAATCAGGATCACAACTTTGGACTCCAGCAGGGCCAGCTTTGGCTTTTTCAAGCAATTGCTGGGGGAAATCTCATGGGACAGGATACAAGAAGGCAAAGTGACTCATGATACTTGGTTAATATTCAAGGACAACTGCTTCCAATTTCAATATCAGAGCATTGCAGCAAGTAGGAAACTGAGAAAGGGAGCCAGGAGACCCACATGGTTAAGTAGGGAACTGCTGAGCAAACTCAAGTGGAAGACAATCTACAGATCATGGAAGGGAGGGGCTGGACACTTGGGTGGTCAGAAGGACAGAGTCTGATTGGAGGCTTGTATCTAGTGGAGTCCCTCAGAGGTCAGTACTGGCACCAGCACTATTCAATGTATTGATCAATGACCTGAATGAAGGAACAGAGAACACTGTCAGCAAGTTTGCTGATGACACAAAACTGAGTGCAGTAGCTGCAGAAGGTTCTGCTGCCGTTTAGCAGGACATAGGCAGGCTGGAGAGTTGGGCAGGGAGAAATTGAATAAAATTCAGCAAGAGCAAGTGTAGAGTCCTGCAACTAGAAAAGAATAACCCCAGGTGTCAGTATAGGTTGGGGACTGTCAGGTAGGAGAGCAGTAAAGGGGAAAAGGATACGGTGGTCCCAGTGGATGGAAGGTTGATCATGAGCCAGCAATGTGCTCTTGTGGCCAAGAAGGCCAACATCATCCTGGGGTGTATTAGAAGGAGTGTGGTTAGTAGGTGAAGAGATGTGTTCCTTCCTCTCTACTCTGCCCTGGTGAGGCTACATCTGGAGTATTGTGTCCAGTTCTGGGTTCCTCAGTTCAAGAAGGGCAGGGAACTGCTTGAGAGAGTCCAGTGCAGGGGCCAGGAAAACAGTTAAGGGAGTGGAACATCTTCCTTATGAGGAGAGACTGAGGGATCTGGGACTCTTTAGTTTGGAAAGCAGGAGACCGAGAGTTGACCTCATTAGTGTTTACAAATATGTAACGGCTGAGTGCCAGGAGGATCATAGAATCATAGAATGGTTTAGGTTGGAAGAGACCTCAAAGATCATCCAGCTCCAACCCCCTCCATAGGCAGGGACACCTCCCACTAGATCAGGACGCTCAAGACTTCATCCAAACTGGCCTTGAACACCTCCAGGGAGGGAGCAGCCACAACCTCCTCGGGCAACCTGTTCCAGTGTCTTGCCACCCTCACTGTGAAGAACTTTCTCCTAACATCCCATTTCAAATCTCCCCTCTACCAGTTTGAACCCACCCCCCCTCATCCTGTCATTATAAGACCTTGTGAACAGTACCTCTCCAGGATGGAGCCAGGCTTCCTCTCAGTGATACCCAATGGCAGGACAAGGGGCAATGGGTGGAAGCTGAGGCACAGGAAGTTCCATGTAAACATGAAGATTATTGTTTTTCCCCTGTGAGAGTGACAGAACACTGGAACAGGCTGCCCGGCATGGTTGTGGAGTCTCCCTCTCTGGAGGTATTCAACACTCACTGTGATGGACTGTCAAAAAGAATGTTCAAAACATTTCCAGGGTGTTGTCACAAGCAAACTCACCTTCCCAACACACACACACTGTAGTGGGTCTGCAGTGACCTGCCCCCCCACCTTTTAGAACCCCGGCTAAAACTCAGAAAAAAACACACTGGAAGTTAATAAATGAAGCTTATATTTACAGCAATGCAAATATACAAGCAAATATTTACAAGATATAACAGATATTTACAGAAATATACAGTAAAAAAAAAAAAAAATACAGACACCACACCACACCCCTCCTGGAGACCAAAATCCCCAAGNGGATGTTTTGGGAACATTCTAAAACAACCTTCTTTCTTCTCTCTCTCATTCAAAACTGGGTGAAGGGACACAGTGTTTAATTTCTCACTCTCAGGCAGCAGTCTAATTTCTCACACAAATTCTCCAATTAGCTCAAACCAACACACACACACACACACACACACATACAGACACATCCCACCCTCCTCCTCTCTCGTGGGCTTGGGCAAGGTGAGGGAGAAATGCGAAGCCCTTGGAATCTATGGGTCTGAACAATAACTGCACATTTGGACTTGTTGGTAAAGAAGACTCATGCTCTTTACCTGTGTCCAGCCTGATTTGCTGAGTGTGTGCATCTTCCATTTTTTTTTGGTGTAAATAACTCAGAGTTAGTTAATCATTGTGTGTTGTTCTATTGCTATCACATAATAAATGCTTAAATTCTGATTTGTGGCAAGCAAGATGCCTGCTTGTGCTACATTTACCTCCATGCAGTGTATAGCTGAAAACTCTGCTTTGCTGAGTGTCTGCACCTTCCATTTTTTGGTGTAAATAACTCACAATTTGTTAATTGTTGTGTGTTTCTCTATTACTATCAGGTCGAAAATGCTCCAGTTCTGATTTTTGGTCATCAAGCTCCCTGTTACTGCCACGCTTACATCCACGCCATGTATAGCTGAAAACTCTGCTTTGCTGAGTCCATGAACCTTCCATTTTTGGGTGTAAATAACTCACAATTTGCTAATCATCGTGTGTTTCTCTATTACTATCGGGTTGCAAATGCTTAAATTCCAATTTTTGGTAAGCAAGCTCCCTGTTCCTGCCACGCTTACCCCTACGCCATGTATAGCTGAAAACTCTGCTTTGCTGAGTGTCTGCACCTTCCATTTTTTGGTGTAAATAACTCACAGTTAGTTAATCACTGTGTGTTTCTCTATTGCTATTGGGTAGCAAATGCCTAAATTCCAATTTTTGGTATGCAATCTGCCTGCTTGTGCCACATTTACCTCCATGCTGCATATAGCTGAAGATCTTGCTTTGCTGAGTGTGTGCACCTTCCATTTTTTGGTGTAAATAACTCATGATTAGTTGATTGCTGTATGTTTCTCTATTACTATCAGGTTGTAAATGCTCCAGTTCTGATTTTTGGTAATCAAGCTCCCTGTTTCTGCCATGCTTACTTCCATGCCATGTATAGGTGAAAACTCTGCTTTGCTGAGTACATGCACCTTCCAATTTTGGGTGTAAATAACTCACAATTTGTTAATCATTGTGTGTTTCTCTAGTATTATCAGGTAGCAAATCCCAATTTTGGTAAGCGAGTTGTCTGCTTCTGCCACATTTACCTCCACACCATGCATGGCTGAAAAAACCTGCTGTGCTAGGTGTGTGCACCTTCCATTTTTTGGTGTAAATAGCTCATGGTTAGTTAGTTGTTGTGTGTTTCTCCATTACTCTTGGGTCACAAATGCTTAAATTCTGATTATTGGTAAGCAAGCTGCCTATTCTTGCCATGTTTATCTCCACATCACGTATAGCTGAAAAGCCTGCTGAAGGAAATCCTTTGTTAGCCTTTGCTCAGAGTATTGAGAGACTGATGCACAGAGAATGTTTTGACTTTAGTGAGATGAAAACCACGGGTACAGAATGCAGCTGAACTAGTGTAAAGTTACTGGTAGGCACAGATAGATACTGCTGAAGGTCTAAAGAGATGAAATCTGTCAGATGTTTTGGTTAGAGATAGCGAGTGTCTAGGAGCTAAGCAATGCCAAGTTAAAAGAACGTAAGCTTTGCCTGAATATGGGTTTGTATCCCGATAAGTTGTTACTAGCCAATAGTTTGGTACACACATCTGTGCCAACCAATCACTATTTGACACAATGTAAAAATCTTTGGATTTTAGAATATATAAGCTGGTGCTTTGCACTCAATAAATGGACATCTTGCTTGTATCAGGTATCATGCTGTCTCTCCATTGCTGTTAGCCTGCTTTGCTGAGTGCAGGCACCTTCCGTTTTTTGGTGTAAATAAATCACAATTAGTTAACCGTTGTGAGTTTCTCTATTACTATTGGGTAGCAAGTGCCTAAATTCCAATTTTTGGTAAGCAAGCTGCCTGCTCGTGCCATATTTGCATCCATGCCATGTACAGCTGAAAATTCTGCTTTGCTGAATGTGTGCATCTTCCATTTTCTATTGTAAATAACTCATGATTAGTTAATTGTTGTGTGTTTATTGCTATCAGGTCACAAATGCTTAAATTCAGGTTTTTGGTAAGCAAGCTGACTGTAAATAAGTTTGGGGGATTAAAAAATAATAATAAAGAATATTTAGTATTTAAAAAAAATCTGCCTCGTTATAATTCATATTTAATTGATATTTAATTGCACTACCACATCAAACACATGGAAGATCATGATGCAAACTCTGTGTCACTGACACTCCTGGATTTTTTCGCGTTCACTTTTTCTCTCAAGTCAAAGATTACCAACTGCAAAGGAAGACAAGTGCTGATTTATGTTTTATATTCTGTTTACATTATAAATGCATCTCCAACCAAAATTTTCATCTGGTCCTACATACAGCCATGCAGACTGTGCTGGTTTGAATTAATTGGAGAATTTGAATGAGAAATTAGACTATCGGCTGAGAGAGGAAAACACAGGATGTCACTGCACCCAGAACTTTACTGAGAAAGAAAAAAATAGTTTCAAAAAAGTGTAACCAAAATATAGATAAGGCAGACGGTTTCAGACCGCTCTGGGCTGCAGCTGCTTCTCTTGCATGGTTCCTTTGTCTCTCTGCCTTGGTAGCTAATTCTCAGTAATACTACTAACTTCTTCCCTACTACTAATCCCCCCCTGCCTGATCTACCTCTGCTTATCTGCAGCATCAACAAGTGGTGAGATAAGACTGGGGATGGGGAAAAAGGTGTTAGGGGTGGTTGCTTACCCCTCTTGGGGATTTTGGTCTCTGGGAGGGCTGTGGTGTTTCTGTATTACCTTTTAATTGTATATATTTGTAAATATCTGTTATACATTGTAAATATCTGCTTGTATATTGTGCAAAGTTGTAAATATAAAGCTTCATTTATCAACTTCCAGTGTTCTGAGTCCTAGCTGGGGTTTATATCAAAAGGTGTGGGGGCAGGCAACTGCTTAAACCACCAGGCAGACTTTGTTCATTTGGCCATAAAAAGTACATCAAAGATGCACTTGTTTCTAGTTGCCCTTTTCTTTCAGTGCCCAGAAGAACTGTTGATATTTTCACTATGTGTTTAATTCTCCGCTATATCATGTTCCATGGATGTCTGATTAGTTGAAATATTTTACCTATACAGTGCTCTTTGCTATGGACATTCATTATCAATATATAAAATATTCCATTGTGTTTCCACCACGTGTGCAGTAGGCCCATAGCACAGTTGCTATAAAGCACATAATTTAAAATAAGTTCAGCTGAGACGGCAGTAGAGGCAGTCCTTAAATCACACTGACACAAGTTCAGTTATCCATAACATCGCATTAAATTAATGTTTCAATCCAGAATGGGTATTTAGCTGGACAAGTGATGAACAAGTGCTTTAATTTCATTAAATCTGCACATTCAATTGAGAAATACAGCAATGAGTATTAGCCTCAGCTGCACCGCAGTGGTTTCGGCGTTTTCACTTTTCACGAAGCGTTGCTGAAGTAATGAAATTCTATACGAAAGTGTGAAGTGTGACAGACAACATAAAAGCACATTGATTTTGCAGGATTGCTACATTATTTCTGTTCTGTTCCGAATTTCAATGCTGTAGTACATTAAAAATAGAAACTGAAAAGTAGGTAATTGCTTTATGTCACAACATAGCATTTTTTTTATGCATTCAGAAAACAAATGCAACAAATAATGTTCTCTCTGTAAAGCAAATTAGATAAGACAACATGAGAGAAAACATTGAGGTATGTTTTTTTTTTTCTCCCTGGTCTTTTGTCTGGTTTTCTTTGCTTTTCAGTTTCCTGGAGTAACTTTCTAGATTAAAGGTAAGAGATCTTTCAAAGGGAAAGTAGAATTTGACAGTCTCACCTTGAATTTTGTAAAGAAATTTATTTTTACGCTACATTTTACCTTGCAGTTTTTGAGGTCTTTATAGCAAACTGTCCTATTCTCCAATACTTGGGTTATAATTTATAAAAATTATCTAATTTGTAAAACTACAGGATCTGAATACAGCATAATATCCATGTAAGGAATGCTGAAAAAGAAGTAAAAGCAATTCTGTATATGAAAATTATTCAAGTGAAGTCATTAAAAAGTAAGTCAAGACTGTTTACTAAGAAATCTGTTTTTCATGTCTCTTGTTAAAAATCAGTTTAAAAGCATGCACCTGCTCCCATGTAGGTGAAAATATTTATGATAGAACCACAGAAAGACCCATATATGTTTCCCAAGTAGACAGAAAGAATGAAGTCCTAAGTTAAAATACTGATATAAGTGTTCAGTTCCTTGACCAATTTGTCTCCCTTAAAATGTATTTGAACTTTAATTATGTACACATCTGCCTACATGAACTAAAGGTATGGCATCTAGTTGGCAATATCATTAATAGTTGATGATCTTATTAGTCAACTTTTTAAAAATAAAAAGGCCAGATTTCACTCTTTTTCATCTCTATCTCTGTCTGTATCTCTGTCTGTATCTCTG